>VURO01019773.1:0-15118 GCA_015108175.1 Pelvicachromis taeniatus
AACATGTTTAAGTTCTCTAAGTGACTTATATATCATGTTTAACCTGAGTAGTGAAAGACGGCGGTGGGTTTGAACACGTGTTGCCGGGAGTCCGCTGTTCTCACCGGCTATACTGAGCCGTGACCCCCGGCTAGCTATGGAGCTGGTGGGTAACAGACGGAAACGTGGGAGCTTTTGAAAATATGTGGGGTCTTGATAAACTGAGCAGATATTTGAGGTTTACACAGCTACATTCTCGCCTGGAAACATGTCCAACCTTTATTTTGTGACCCACAAAGAATAATAAGAGTCATATTAAAGCTAACTAGCCACAGACATTGTTGAAGCAGGGCCGCGCTATGAATTCTGGGACACAGCTTCTTCTTCTTCGGGGTTTAACGGCAGCTGGCATCCTTGTACATGCAGTGCTGCCACCTTCTGTTTCAGTCTGTTATTACACTCTTAAATCCTACTACTTATTCCTGCGTCTTTGGGATCTTACAAAGCTTCAAACGACGCGTCCACTATTAAATTAGTCGTCCACGATTTTGATAGTCGACGTAATCGTGACTAGTCGACTAATCGTGACTAGTCGACTAATCGTGACTAGTCAATGTAATCATGGCAGCCCTAGCTGTGAGTGAAGCCTGGTGCTGCACTGGATCTTTTAGTTCATCTTATTGGCTTTTTGGGTCTCACTGACCCACCTGTGCTGCTGTCCTTTCAACGCAGGTAAAAAAAAAAAAAAAAGCTTTAAGAAGGTGCAGTAGTACCTCAATACTGCTATAACATCCAGACTGTTCTTTAAATGTCTGTAACTCCGTCATCATTAGATCACAGGTGAGCACCCCCCCCCCCCCCCCCCCGAAAGCATATAAATGGTACTTCCCAACAACCTTACCAGCATAAATAGATCCATAGCCTCTGCTATCAATGTGGGTTTCAGAGTCAAGCGTGGATACACGGAGCATTTACTGTTTACTGGCAGTGAATGATGGCGGGAGAGAAGCAGAGCCATCACCATGGCAACCGGTAAACCCACGGCTTTGAAGTGTAGACTAAACGGTTAATACTGAGTCAAAGCAGGTCCTGATGTGAATGACATAAGTCAGTGTCACACTGCCCACAGCAGGAGGCGCGGTGGGCCGGGGGGGGGCAGCTGGATTAAGTCAGTGTGTCTACTCTGTGCCAGCACACTCACAACATGTGTGTGTGCTGGCACGTTTGGTGTGGGGGGGTGCTGTTACTGCAGGTGAGCTGCACACCACAAGCTACCCTGGAAATGGATGAGCTGACAGCAGACATGACGTGCACACACACACACACACACACACACACAGGCACACGCACACACACACACACACACACACACACACACACACACACACACACACACACACACACACACACACACCACACACACACACACACACACACACACACACACACACTGACTGGCTCATTAGAGGAGGAATGTGGAGCAGTTTATCACAGTGAGTTCATGCAGATCTAGAGCATTATCGACCTAAAAATGGCACAGCCTGTCACTGCTCTGTCATGGCTATCGACATGCTGTCTAGATCTGGATGGATGTCTCTTCTGTGGCTTTAATTGGCTCCTCGGATATCCACAGAGATTGATCAGTGGTTTCACAGCTTACAGATGGACCACACAGGAATCCACAGGATCAGTCACTGGTTGTTCAACAACCTCTTTGTTTGTGTGTTTAAATGTCTAATGACAATGCTGAATTGATCCTATTGAGGGTTACATATTTATATAAAAGTAGGTGTAATGTGGCTGATACCAACTAGTGAACTAACTTACTGAAGAAATTAAATACATTTTACAGAAGTACTTAAATATTTGTTACTAGCTCCACCTCAAAGTACTACTACAGCTGTTGTGTGTTGTGTAGTTAGAAAACGCCAGCAAGTTCTGGAGAAAGATGAAATCCTTTACATTTAAAGAACCAGCTATATTACAGTAAACACTGTAGGAGCCAAAGCTTAAGACTTTGACTTAAGCTTTGACTTAAATAGACACAACTGCAATTATAAGGTGTAAATCTTATAGTAATTGATGTTTACAACCACAGTGTTGCAATCAATTCAACTAACAGGGAAATTTTAGATAGAGAGAGTAGTTTGCAGACATTTTTTTTTTTGCCATACTGACAAACTGGCAAGCAGATTTATTTACAGGTTAAAGTTCTTCCTATTTAAAGCTCACTCTTCGATTGTTGCCAGAGCTGTTAATAATTCAAATGTTTATAAAACAATAGGTTTTTAAGAAAGTGGTTAATAATTGTCATAGCAGAATACTGAAACCTACTATCACATAAAAGAGAACGTTTTTATGGAACTATATGCAAGGCAGCATGGTGGCACAGTGGATAGAGTCCAATTCCACCATCAGGGCGAGGTCTTTCTGTGTGGAGTTTACGTGGGTTCTCTCTGGGTACTCTGGCTTCCTCCCACAGTCCAAAGACATGCAGTTTGTGGGGAAAGGTGAATTGGAAAACTCTAAGTTACCCATAGGTGTTACTGCTCAAATGTAAATTTGCAAACCCAAGATGTGCAGCCCTGTTCTTTTTAGAGGGAACAAACGCTTCCAGCCATACTTGTTTGGTCCATCATAAACAGTAACAGAATATTGCCATTATGACACTTTAGATGCTTATAACACTGCACTACTACAAGAAAGAGAACCAGGGCAATGGGAGCAGTCTCAATATTTCATCACCTGGAATGAGAACAGTTTTCAGTGGGATGCTCTGGTTTCTATGCTTTTCAGGGACTTTCCATGCCCCCTTTTTGAAACCTACATATTTTCTGTTCCTCTCTGTAATATAAGGTTCTTAGGAAGGCAGTGGAACGATTATCAAAAAAACACCAATCAACATTATATCATAATAAATATGAATGAATATAATCATTTGTCATTGTTTAAATCAGCATGCAATTATGAATGTCAGCAAAAGGATATGAGGGTTGCCAAGCTCATTTTATATCATGGGCCACATACAGCTCAATTTAATCTTAAGTGAGCCTGACCAGTCAAACTCCGCTTTCTGTCAGTGAAAAGAATTTTAACTATTCATTTACAATCCAGCACAGTGGTTAGCACTGTTGCCTCACAGCAGGAAGGTCCTGAATTCAATTCCACCATCAGGCCGGGGTCTTTCTGTGTGGAGTTTTGCATGTTCTCCCTGCGTTTGCGTGGGTTCTCCCCGGGTACTCTGGCTTTCTCCCACAGACCAAAGACATGCAGCTTTTTGTGGATAGGTTCATTGGAAAATCAAATTGGCCATAGGTGTGAATGCGGGAGTGACTGCAACTGCGAATGGTTGTCTGTCTATGTGTGTAAGCCCTGCGACAGAGTGGCGACTTGTCACGGATGGATGGATTTAAAATCCCTGAGATATCTTAATACGAGAAAAAGAAGTGCAATTTCAACAGTATGTCTAGGTTTATCCTAATGATAATGAAATTCTGCTGCAGTGCATGAAAGAAATCTTCAGCATGACTCTTTGGGTTTAAACTGTAAGAAATAAATGTGTTAAAATACAGAAAAATATCCTGTATCATCAAGTTTCTGTTACAGGAAATGTCCTTCTTTTTTAGGCACACTAAAAAACAAGTGTAGTGAAGAAACACTACAAACTTCTTAGTTGTGGGTGGTCATAATCAGTAGGAAAAGCTGCAAAATGTATTAAAAATATATTTAAAACTCCATCCATCCATCCATCCATCCATCCATCCATCCATCCATCCATCCATCCATTTTCTTCCGCTTATCTGGGGCCGGGTCGCGGGGGCAGCAGCCCAAGCAGAGAAGCCCAGACCTCCCGCTCCCCAGCCACCTCCTCCACCTCCTCCAGGGGAACACCAAGGCAGACCCAGGCCAGCCGAGAGATATAATCTCTCCAGCGTGTCCTGGGTCTGCCCCGGGACCTCGCCCAGGGAGCGTCCAGGAGGCATCTTTATCAGATGCCCGAACCACCTTAACTGGCTCCTTTATTTAAAACTCCAAAAACCTAAATAGTTACAATTAAAATAATTCATAGTTAATGATAATATTTAATAAAATAGTTAAAATAACAAGTTGTATTGAGTGTATTGTAATGTAATGTGTATTTGACAACCTCTGATATTTAGAAAATAAGTAATAGTAATCATATGATATTTTTTAAAGATATTAAATAGTAAAAAAAAGAAAACAATGGATCAAAGGAAACAATCCAATTCACTGTGGGTGTGCTAATAAAAAAAACCCTGTTACCTAAAGGATGATAACTTTCATTCTAAACTAAAAAACTGAACAGCCATAGTACATATTAAACCAGCAGGTCTAAATATATGCATATATTAAAGTATGCAGTGTGCACCTCTATAATACAGCACCTGCAATTCATACTATGTGTGCTTGGCAGCAGTTAGGGCAGAGAGACAGTTAATCAGCCACCTCTCTTTTTTCATAGTTTCTCCAAAGGGACGTGCCAAGAAGGCAACTGCTGAGAGTGAAAGACAGTATCTTGATTACATTTTTCATCAAAACAATAGGCCCTCTCCAAGACTAGCAACCGGCAGCAGCCCAACCATATAATTGAGAAGATTTAATATTGCTAGGTAGGAAAGCTTCTTTCCCTGTGGGTTAGAGAAGCATGCAGATACCAGGAATGAGAGCATGAAAAGATATTTTCTGGCACAAAGGACATGAGCCTATAATATTGATTTTTACAAGAAAGCAGTTTGTGGTCACATAATACTACTTTCTTTTTTTTTTAACAAAAGGGCATTTGCATGGAATCATAGCTGGATTGTTCTTGTCTGAGATAGTTACTCTGATAGTCTAAATATTGATCATAACAACATGTAATATGACATGCGGCTTTAGCTGTTAGCATGATGGAGAGTATAACCAGACAGAGAGCTGAAACAAATAGAAAAAGATGATCAAGGATGAATTAAGGAGTGGTGGCTCCCTGCTCCCAGACAGAGAACGCTGTCTGTTTTGATGAGTCACTTTCTGATCCCTCGTTTCCAAACAAATTAGGCAGAACACAAGCACCAGAGGAGAGCAGCTTGATGAGGTCTGCGGAATCAATATGCTATTAAAATCTGTCTTTGCCCGCCTCTGCCCATCTGTGCCCTCTGGCTGGAACAACTTAGTGTGTCCTGACCAGCCCTGGCTGACTGAGGGGCTGGCAGAACCTGCTGTACTTGTACAGAGACACACAGATATTTTCTTCAGCTCTGTGATTAAACAGCAACTATTTCACAACCTTGAAGACCATAAAGAACAATAACATTGACTAAACACACTTTTTCAAAGGTGCATCTAGCTCCTAAGATCTTCATTCAGATTCAGAAAACTAAAGTGGTCAAGTCTCGGACATACTCACTACTTTCCTCTCTTGTTAAGCACATTTGGAATATAAGGATATATCTAGCTTGCTGGTGGACTAAATAATAATGATGTAGCTAAATAAAAAAAGGAGAGAAATATACTTCAAAATATAATTATGAGAATCTCATTAGAGATGAGCTCTTTCAGGCTTAGAAAGACATCGGAAAGCAAAGAATAAAGTCTTAGTGGCCTGTCTATCTCCAAAGATAAGACAAAGAACTCCACTGACTGCTCAAACAGTCCACCTCTATGGACCTGTTTAGAAGAGGTGGAAACAGAAGAGGCAGCGATCTGTAACCAGTACCAAAACCTGCCGGTCAGAGCAAAAGCACGTCCATCAGTTTTACCCAAGTAAGATCATCCTGAAACCAGCTCTAATTTGATTTCTTCCACCAAATTCTCATCCCACCATTTATACTGTACTCGTCTAAGATGCTAATCTTCTACTCAGTTCTCCTCTTTGCTGCTACACTTCCTACTGGAAATTAGTCCCTCCATTTCTACTGGAGGGACCACTAAACAGTTTTAAGCCAGTGAAAGGATATGTTGCTATAGCAGGTGGCAATGCTAACTAGCAAGCCATTTTTCATTCATTGCTGACATTTTTTGCAGTGCTATTTGGTGTTTATGCTGGTTAATACTGTGTTTTCATTGCAGAAAAGTCAATAATATGTGTCATCGTGTTGCATCTGTTCCAGAAAGGTGGTGGATTGCACATTCACAATAGTCACTTTCAAGCTTTGTAACATAATTTCTGGCAAGTTGAGGGCAACATTGTCTGCACACATACGTGTGTGTAGTGTGCCCAGTGTAGCAGGTGGAAGCGTACTAACAGAAGTAACTGAACCGTCAAACAATCTAAAATGTTCTTTGGACTCCAAGCTGCTGCCTTGTGAAGTGAAGTTTCCAGAGTCTTCCTGTGACTGGGTGGATTACTGTCATTGTACAAATTATTAGATTAACTGCTGATCCTAAATCAGTCACAAGTGTGGATGCAACAGTGCGTACCTGTTTGTCTCTCTGTGTAATCCTCATGAAAGACCGGTGACCTATCCAGGGTGTAAGTCACCTCGATCCTCTCCAGGTCTGAACCCCACCCCCAAACACCTTAGTATCGTGTATCACCTATGGCAGCCTGGTCTCAATCTGCACCAGGGTCCTGCTGAGAAACAAATTGTACCCTACTCTACAGAAATGACAATATAAGGGAGAATGGCATTTTAAAATGAATAATAATTTAGGAAGCAGGCTCATTTGTCACCCACGTGAGATCTAAACCAGTCTTAGCCCCATCCTCCACTAACAACTACCCATCAGTAGACTCATCCACAGGCATTCCAGTTCACTGGTCATTCATTCATTTAAAAATAGGATGTCAGCACCTCTTTCAGCTCATGAGGCAGTCAGTTCATCATCACTGCAGCCACATACATTCAACCATCCCACAATACACATGAAGAAAAGTCTTGTAATCTGACGTGTTCCCTAGGAAACTGCTTCCCACTCCATCGCTGGCTGGAGTGACTGTTTTTTAAGCTCTTTGCTTAGATAAAACAAATATTGATCAAATCTATATCTGATAACATAAAAATATGTTATATTACACTTAGCACAGAACAGAAGACATCTGTAGAAAGACAAACAGACACTTGGAGTAAAAGCACATAGATATTCCTCTTGAGTGTTCATCTCTATTCTGCGACCTCTCAATTGGTTAACTTCCAATTTAGAATGATTCAGCACTCAAATAAAGTATAGAAAGAAAGTAGACAGGTGGGACTGGATTCTGCACTTCATGCCATGTTTAGCTCACTTTTTAGTTTTGTCTATACTCACTGCTTACTATTTATTGATCTTATTGATTGGTTTGATTTTACAGCACATAAGATGTTATGTGTGCCAAGCTCATCCAAACAAAACTGCTATTTTCTCTCATTAGTTATAAGACCTGATAAGGACTGAATACTTTTTTATTTTGTCTTGATATGCAAAACTTTAAAACTGACAGAGGTATACTTTCTTTCTATCATGACTTTATGAATTTAAAATTAGAATTAACATCAGTTTCTGTTGGTGTCATTCAGCATGAAATGACAAGGGAACAGGGGTCAGCTGCCTGTGAAATTTACTTACTATGTATCTATAGTACTATACAGTGCTGTATATATACACCGTATATATTCCATTAGTAGCCTGTCTCTTTTTAATAAACTAGTAAACGCCGGTTTGAATACATGTCACGACAAATAGACGCCGGTCTCCAATAGTAGCCGGGCGACCTTCGACCCAGAAGTACCTCCGTGCTGTTGTCGGTCCTCACGCGTCTCATCACTCGGCCAGCTGTTTACAACCAGCCGTCATCTACGACCAGCGGCATTTAAGCTGGATGCAGCAACCATCGAAGTGGGATTATTACACTGAACTGGAACTGTCGGCTAGCAAACCTGCTAACTGTGATTTTCTGTTTTTTTACTTCCTCTTGAGGAGAGTTGAGCTGAGAGAAGTTTCGGGGAGCACTACTCGCGCACTGGGCTATTAACTACATGCTTTAGCAAAAAGGAACGTTTTAAGCCTAATCTTAAAAGTAGAGATAGTGTCTGTCTCCCAAATCCAAACTGGAAGCTGGTTCCATAGAAGAGGGGCCTGAAACCTGAAGGCTCTCCCTCCCATTCTACTTTTAAACAATAAACATTGTTTGAAAGAACAATTATACCGCTGTATGGTGAATTAGCATAAACAACACAGCAGGACATGGGGATATCCATCCATCCATCCATCTAACCAAAAACTCTTCTCAACTGGTATTTCTCAGCCTTTGCTTACAAACTTCCAGTTAACTAAAACACAAAATAAACGCTCTCGATAGTAGCTGATGGCTAAACAGATGTGTCAATGAACTGTGTGGAAATTTAGTAAGTCTGCACTAAAGCTGCTCACTCCATCTAAATCTAATTTGTTACTGAAACGGACATCATGTGGCAGAGAATAAGTTCTATGCACACTCAGCAGAGCATAGTAAATAATATTGATACTATTGATTAAAAAGAGTGAAAATATAAATCATCTTCACTCATTTTCACACCATTGTTGCTGTCTCTGCCCTATTACAAGAAGTTCCTGTCAAATTGAAAAACATTCCTGTGGTATTCATATGATCTGAATTTTGAGGAGCTTTTTAGGGATGATGCGTTTTCTGTGGTAACATTTCAAGAAACATGCAGTACTGTAGATCTGAAGTAAGGAACAGCAGATTTACTACACAGTTCATGCCATGTGGCAGTGCAGCAGAGATAGCACCTCACAGGGAGCCTCTCTCTTGCCCTCACAGTGAGTGTGGGTAGAGAGCTAAATCACAGCTAAGACTGGGGATTTTGTGCATTAAGTAGAGATCAAAGATGGAGTTGAATCTGTGAAACAGTAACATTACTTGTTAAAGCGATTAAGACAGGCATGTCGTCAAAAGAAAATGGCAAAGATTATGTTTAGGTTTTAATATGTTTAGGAAGAAAAAGAACATGAAGAACCATAAAGTGTTTATTTCTCCTTGCACCATTGTCCAGAGGATTTTTCATGGTAAGCTATGCTCACTTTCCGTGTAATAAATCATATTAAACTATCTTTGAACCTTTGAGCTTTTAAATCTCTTTTTTTATGTTTGAACATGCAAAAACACAATCAATCAATTCATTTCCCATGAACCCAAGGTTAAATGTGCATAAAAACAATTTTTAAACACTTGTATGCTTTGCAATTGAGGCAAAAGTAGAGATAATGCCTACTGCCGAATGCACATATGCGTTCTCAGGTTGTAGTATGATGGAGATGCCCGGGTATTTTACTCCTTCATGAGTCATCATATGAGCCAAGGTGTGAAACCAGGCATGGTTCACACCTTGGCCTCTGTGACAGTAATGACCCATAACTTGTTTCACACCTTGGCTCATGTGACAGCTCATAGCTCAATTTAAGGAGGCTTGGTGAGTCGAAGTTGGAACACCGAGTAATTCTTAAAGAAAAATATGTTTTAGAACAGAATACTGAAAAATTGTTTGTTTTTTTTGCCACTGGTGAGGCTGCTATAAAGAATTCACAGGCCAAAAACATTCATATTTGTCACTCTTTTTAAAACCAGTCAAGCACAGGTAACATTTAGTCATCCAAAACAAAGACATAAAATCAAGATGAGTTAAACTGCATTTTAAAGTGATGAGAGGGGAACTGAAATTTGAAAGGATAAAGAAAAGAGTCTTGCACTCTGAGTTGTTATGGTCATTGGTCAAGGTCAAAGCACTAAAACTGCCTGCTCTCAGCCTTGACTGTCAACATATCACTTCTATTAAATGATGAAAAAATGAAAAAATACAAAAAAACATGAGGGAACTTGTGGAGATGCGGCATGATCTTGTAACCAGCCGTGGAATAGTTAAAAGCCTGTGAATAAAGGACTTTCATCAATTTCACCATTATATCATGTGCATACACCCAAACACTGACCATGTGAATGGACTTATAAAGATATTTCTAACATTTCTCTACAAATGTATGTAATTAACTAACATTTCCAGCACAGCAGCTCTCTAAGTTTAACTAATGGACCAATTAAAGAGTCAGAGCAGCAATGAAAGTTGAAAGATCATGTAGTAATCTGTGAAATGCATTTTGCTTCAAACGCGACACAACTTTTAGAATATTGTGCTCTCTGTGTAAGCTAAAACCTCTCAATCCGCCAATAATGAGAAGTCTCTCCGCTCTTGATGTGAAGTTGCTGACACAAAGCTTTTGGAGTGATACATGGCTTATAAGTGTGTGACTAATAGAAATAGAGGGATAATCCCTCTCGCTGCTTGGGTCTGCAACTGACTGGCTTTGGAAAAAAAGAGAGAGCAGCTGATAGCCTTCCTTTCATCCCAAAAGATAGATGGTGAGAAGAAGAGGGGAGAGAAGAAGAAGAGGGGAGAGGAATAATGAATAAAAAATGTAAAACTAAACAATGTTGTCGAGAAACCTTCCAACGAAGAAACACAGCAATTACATCTGTGGTTGCTAAAGACAACGATAAAAGCACAAAATAATGACCCCAAAGAGTTATCTCGTCCTCATTATTGCTTTTTTGTTAAGATTTTTCTTTCAAATTTCAGCGCATTAAATGACTGCGTGCTAGAATTAACAAGCAAATTGTTGTTCACTCACTTGTGAAGCTGAAGAACATCTACCACACTATCCATTTCCAGATCTGCACAATCTAAATTATTTCAGGTCCAGAGAGGTTATCATACAAACTGTTCTGCTAGCTCTGTAATCAAGGGCAGATGGTCACTTGCCTCCGAGCATTTAGAAAACTGCTTGGGTCAGCCAGTCAGGAGCCCCAAACAGCTTTTAAGTTTTCAGGAACAGTAGGAGAGATCTGACTTCCTGGAAATGAAGAGAAAAAAAAGGAGGAAAAAGAGAAAGACAGCGGTATGTGGCACAGATAATAATCCAATTGAATTACATTTTATTGATATAGTGACTCTTAACAGAAACAGTCGCCTTAAGGTCTCTACATTCTAAGGTAAAGACTCAAAAACCATAAGATTTCAGAGAATTGTACCTTTTTTCATGTCAGTTTTGACTTTTGGTTTTGGTCTTGGCTTGAGGAGCATAAAGCACATGCTGACTTTGACTACATGCTCTTTGATCTTACATATATGATTAAAAGTGGTTGTTACAAACAGGAAACCAGATTCAAAAAACAGCTTTTCTCCTCCAACTTGGACACAAGTGAAACATTCAACATTTGTGATCTTATGATTAAAACAGTCACTGAAATGACCCCCACTGCTGTGAATCCACACTAATCCACGCTTATTTTTTTAACAATTTAATTAGCAGCACATTTTGACATCATATGTACTTTCTATACATTTTGCCTGTTGTTTCTGTGCCAGTGTGTCTTCAGAGAGGAGCCTCATTAAGTGTCTCTGTTGTTTTCAACCTATAAAATAAAACAAAATGACACAAGAAAAGGTCTTGATTGAAACTTTGAGAACATCGCCCTTTAAAAGAATCGGTGTGTTTTGTTTGCTCCAAGCAACATATTAGATAACAATATAACATAAGGGAGGCACAAATGGGTTTGTGTTTTCTGAAATTAATGCTTGGGTACCTCAAGCACTATAGTTATACAACAGCAAAGAAGCTGAAAAGCAATTATAAAATTATCTACCAAAATGTGCTAAATATAAATGGCCAGAAAAAAAGACTGTTTGCATGTATAGATATATATCTATCTTATACTCTATTTCTTACCTCTGTTGACAGAATCTCTTGTTTCTAAGTCTTGTTTCATAATGCTCTGTCTTCGTGTCTCTCTTGCTTTGCTCAGCGGAGCCATTAAAGTGCTGCCTGAAGGCTGAGAGAGGGAGAGCTAAGGATGCTGGGCAGAACATCTCTTGGATTCGTGGCAGTGCGTCTGGAAGGCAGGGATTGAGCATGTGAATGGAGGCTACAAACGGAGAGGATGTGCAGATTAATGGATTCAGAAAGCTCTTAAGTGTATGAAGAGAGGAAGTGGAGGAAGCTCCTTTGATCTGAGTTGCTACTAATCCCAGACACATCCAGTAATTAAGCTAAACTAGGATAATTTCACTATGACAGAGACTAAAAAGTAATTCTATCTATCTTTTCTCACATTGGATAAGGGCCTTAAAAGGCTCACCCATACAGGTGTTTCAAATTACTACTTAGACCACTTGGTTGGCAGTCACTATAAACACACTGTGCATATATGAATTTGTAGACTCTGTAGGCAAGGGATAAGACTTTTGGAATATGGAGCTTTCTGGTTTCTGTTTGCAGTCCAAGTGGTCTGATCCATTATTTCTGAGTGGACTATGGTTGGATGTAGGTGCATGGTGTGTGGTTACAAAATAGACACTGGAGAGAGAAAAGAAAAATATGTCAAAATGCTTTGGACAGCCATCAGTTATGCTGTCATGGTAGTTTAGCTGTTTATTAGGTTTCCTAATTTATATGCCCTCATAAATCAGATATCTATCGCATATGAAAGCCACAATTTGTCTGTTGCACTCACAGGCTACATCAGCACACCAGGGGAATGTCTAGATTTTCTAGTTTGAGGGGGTTGGGCAAGCATATTACAGGGGGTCTGGTTCTTTTTGCTGAGCGTGGCAGACTGACGATTCAATCTTCCATATTAGTTCTCTAACCAGACGGCTTGGAGGAAGAATGGTGAATAGAGCATTGTGGCCTCTGAGAGAACAGCCGTGACCCCGAGCAATAAGTATTTAGTATTTCAGTTTGGGGGGAGGGTTTGGTTTGGTATACCTTAGTTCTCATATTTGTATATATAAGCCACCATTTACAGTGTTTCAAATACCAGTTATTCTCACGGACATGTTATGTAGTCATGCAAGAACTGAAAGAATGAGGCAGTGTGGCATTAGGCACATCATTGTGACAGCCTTAGATTAAGCTAGCTGACATTTTTCTACAATAAAAGTGGAGACATTGCTGAATTGAAAAAGCTTTTCCTTTTTTTGACAAAAAAAAAACAGTTTTCCTTAACGTCCTGCTACTGTAAGTACATAAATAGTTAGTCTCTGTCAAGTCTCACTTAAAGAATTGAAAACAATGTTACTGCCATCTTTAAGACCTTTTGTGCATGTTCACAACACAAAGACTGAACCAACTGTATATGCTATATTTATCAGAGTTAAATTTGCTGTGGGTCTTACAAAAATTGTCTAAATAAATAAGAGATGGAAGATGGCTCTTAAAGATTTGACCCCTAAATTAATGTTTGCTGTTTTTATGATCGCATCAGTCAACATAAAGTGACGAATACGACCAATTAGCACTCGAAAAGGTCTCTGATAGTCATTTCTTAATAGAAAGATTACTTTTGCTCTGATAATTGAAGTTCAGTATTTGAAATACATTAAAATATGGCTACAGGTCATTGTGTCACCTCAATCACAGCTTAAGGCTGCAGATCTTTAGCTAAGAAACCTCCCACTGTTTCTTAGCTTTATTTACCCAATGTGATTTTTCACTAAGAGGTAGTTGATCTTCCGCACGTGACTTTCTGTTTCTATTGATTTGCTTTATCCACCACTTTCTTAAATCAAAAAATGGTATCCAACAGCAAGCCAAAACAATACTGCTGTTGGCACATCCTCTAACTCTGAGACTCCTTTGTCTTTGCCCTTTTCACAACTTGGCTGCTGTGCCAGACACCTGACCACTCTACCACTTTATTCGGGTTACTGCTGCAAGGCTATTTTGCGCATGCCCTCTACTGAACAACACACACATCCCAAATCAAGACAAACTAACCGAACCGGACAGATTGTTGTCATGAACCATTCCATCCCTAATAGGTATTGAAACTGAACCTACTGAAGAACAAAGACCTACATGCTTGACTGGAGTTTAGTGTCTTGGCTGGAAGGATATAGACTCGAGTTCTTGTGATCAGTCCAGACAGTGAATGTTAGTTCTGTTCTCTCCAACCAATATTTCCAGTCCTCTAAAACTACCTACATCACCCTTTGCTTGACTGGGTTTAGAAGAAAAAAAAAGCACAATGATGAGACTTATGAATCTTCTATAGAAATGTGTAAATCACTCAGAATGTAAAAGCTTTCTGGATGCTGGAGTTGTTTTTACTTCCTTTATCTGCTCACTGTTGAATATGTAAGTACCTGGAAAATGATACGGACACTGAATTCAGTCTTGTCAGCTTTTGAATACAACTTGTTCTCAAGCACTCTGTGCAGCACTTTACTGACATTGTATTGGTGTTCAGCTGTCATCAAAATAGATTAAAACAAAATGTATCAGATAGTCAAGTGGTCAATATATTTCTCATTAAAGCCAACTGGTGAGATCTAATGGACTAATAAGTACCCAACCTGTACTAGAGGTGTATAAAAAACTGTTTTCCATTTTCTTACTCTAATGTTTAACAGATTGTTCTTTCACTGAAACCTCACGCAGAAACTCAGATAACAATAGACTTTTTAATGGTTTACAAAAAGTAGCACATATGTAGGTGAGAGAGGGTTCCCTGAGAGAATAGTCTAAAGTTGAGGAGCTCCAACGAGAGCCAAGATCCACCAGCTGATGCACCAAGGGACTCGTGTGCAATCTGGTGTTTTTGTTCTCTTCTCATGCCACTGTATTTAAAAAAAAATCCTCGAAGCCCACGGGTTCCCAGATAGTTTGTCACGTCACTAGAACTATGTTGTTAAACGTGTGATACTGAACAACTTTGTGCTTTTATGGGAACTACAAAACTTTAAAATTGCAATTTTCCCAGCCTGTTATGTGCATCAGACTTCATTAAACAACAAGAGTGAGGCTTTGTCTCATATTTTCTGTATTTGAATGCTTTGCATGCCTTGAACCTCTTGTAAAAACAAGACTATACATAGACACTGGCAAACCTCTCCAAATCTCATGATTTCTTCACCCCTGCACTGATGTAATATTTTTCTTGTGATATGCTGCTGATAGTAACATTTTCTAATATTTCTCAGATGAAATAGCTCCAGAGTTCCTTTTCTCTCTTCTTACTGAGCACAATTTAGACTGCACTGCTACCGCGTGAGGATCAAACATAAACATGAAAAATAATCAGGTTTTATTGTACCATTTACATTATGCCTCCCATATATGCAAACATTCTTCTTTTTTTCTTGTACATTTTTGGTTCACTTAGCAA
>VURO01019773.1:15138-34388 GCA_015108175.1 Pelvicachromis taeniatus
TCAGCCCCCCCCCCCCCCCCCCAACCTAAGGTATCTGCACCAGTTATGATCACAGCTGTGCAGCATGCTTTTTGCTCAGATTGTGCACTGTTCCTGGCTGATACATGTGCAGGAAAATTACAGGAAAATTGTACTTTCATACTCATCACAAGGCCAGAGTAAAACTGACCCACATACACACAATACCAACTGCAGTCCAGAAATAAAAATACCTGACAACAACCACAATATGGCAATTTAAAAAGTGAACTCACATACACTCAGACTATTAAATAAGTGTTTTGTGATGATGATAACACCTTTAATCTTGTCAGTATCAGCCTTGTTCTACTTTGTGTGCATTATAAACAGATAAGGTTCCCAGAGGCCCCGGAGTGCTGATAGATGCACGTGCTGATTTGATCCAAAGGGTGAGAAAATACGATGCTTCTGGACACTTGATCAAGGTGCCAATTAGCTGCAAGTTATCAAATTAGTTGGAAAACATCTCCACTGCACATAATGAAGTCTCACCTCTAAACTGAAGTTGGCAGTTCTGACATGCAAAATGGCATTCTGCAACTTTAGGCCTGATAAACAAGCACAAGTAATCTGGCACATGCCCATGCATAGAAAATGAGGATGCTGGACATGCATACATTGCTGTATGCAATCATTTCCCTTCTAAGCCGAATGCACACTAAGACAAACCTGCAGTATATTGCTCCTGGACAATGTACAGTGATGCTATGAAGTCCTGCTGAATGGTGAGTAATTATTCTAAAGAATTATCTAAATTAACTTGAATTCTACTGGTCTTTGCAACTTAAAAGCTGCATTTACAGAATCACCTTTTGCCCCTAGTTTCAAAAACTTCTACTACCATCCTTAACTTTTCAGGAGATATCCGTTCAATAATCTTTAAATCTCGCTTGCATTTTCAAATGTTATCAATAAAAAAAATCAAATTTAGGTAAAATTCCAGCACTTTATCCTTTTATTCTCTTCAGCATATCTGGTTTTCAAAAAAAAATGCAGTTGTAATGTTTGTGCGATGTGCAGTCACAGCTGGAACTGCAGCACTTGTATCAAATTATATAGAAAAACTGCATTTGAGAAAAACTGCAAAGATTTTAACTCTATATTCACTAAGGTTCTGCTCAATAGATCACTTGTTTACTGTCCCTGCTCTATTACAGTTTATTAAGAGTGAATCAGCTGTGCCACATAGGGAGAGAGAATGAAATCGATGATATCTTCGCTCCGAAGCGTCAGATCCACCAGCGATTTCTGTCATTTTGCTCTCAATTGACTATTTATATTTTCTGCCTCACTCTTTGTAATCAGCTCTCTAATCAACTTTATGATACGAGGGAAAGTGTGTGTATGTGTGTTCTGAGACTAGCCCATCATGGGAAAAGTGAATGGTACTCCATGATTAATCATTTTCTACTCACTTTGGTTGGTGTATGCACAGCTGCATGCTTTCATGTGCATGTGTGTGCAAGTAAGTGTGTGTGTGTGTGTGACCTATATCTGCAGCAATTATTACTGAAGGAATACACACACACACAAATTCTGCAGCTAGAGGGAAGGAGTAAACTGTAAAGTACGTGGTCAGGGTATGAATAACCACTGGGCTGTATTGGCCCAGACTCTAGTGCAGTGGTTGACAACCTCTGCAATACAACAGTAGATAGGCTTGATAAGAGCTCAACAACCACACCACAACATGTCCATGTTGAGAATTCATGGTTTTAATGACATATTTAATAACATTTTTGCTAAAATATCACTTCTTCTCAGCGTCTTCTTTTTTAGAACCCACAGAAACCTTTTTAATTTAATACTTCTTAATTGCTTCATAGACTTAATCGGCCGTACTTCAGTTTGAGCATGAATCACATCCAAGTAAACTGAATTATGACCGTTTTCGCAGGAAATAAAAAAGCCCGCTAATAAGTGGAAATGCATGCTGAAATGAAGCCTAACTCCGTCCTGCCTGCTCATTGTTATTCTTCCAGTGATACCAAATGTACGATATAAATAAATTGTTCTCATACTGTCTATTCTAGACAATAAGAAGATAAACATAATAAAAAGAAGAAAAAAAAGAAAAGATGACACACCAGCCTCACATTTTATCTTCGACTGTTCATTAAGGTAGGAAAAAAGCCTGCCTCTCAGGATCTTCAGAGGAGGCGCAGTGACACCTGCTGGCTATTGGTATGTATCCCTGTGTGGGAACTTTGGCAAAAGAAACATACCATCATCTTACCAGATTGTGCATTTATTCATTATTCATTAACATACTGTGCTCCATTTGGATGCAAGGAGCATAATAAGGTTTTCAGACTACTTTGCATTGTTTTTGCACATTTGCTTTGGTGCTTCTTTTTGCTCTATATCTTTATATTACACTGCTCAGAAAAAGAAAAAAAAAAACACTTTAAAAACATATCAGATCTCAGTGGGGGGAAAAAAAAATCTCCCTGGATAGTCATATTGATATGGATTAGTTAATGTTTTAGGAATGAAAGGATGCCACGGTATTTGATGAAATAATTTAAGTGAAAATTATCAACCTAAAGAGGGCTGAAGTCAAAGAAACCCAGAAAATCAAAATAAATGCAGCAGATATAGTGTTGCACATGATTATTTGCAGGTGGGAGGTTGTAATGCAGCATTCAGTAATAGTAATAAATCACACTGTAATAGTACATCAAAGATACTTAAGTGGCACACTCAAACTAGTACTCAGTAGTTTTTATGGCCCCCATGTGCTATCTGGACCGAGGCATCATTGTACAGTCAGAAAAGATAAGGAGAAAAAAAACATCAGTAGCCTGCTGTTAATTTTATTAACACCAAAGCACCTAACAAACCCCTCTGCTACTTGACCGACCAGATTAATAGTTCGGAAGTTTAATGCACTTGATACTCTGAATAAAAAGTGTTTGAATTTTTTGAGCAGCATACAAATGTTTGGCCAAAAGTTTGAATCACAGGTTTATTTTGTATAACTGTGTACATTAAAAATTACACAAAAGGTGCAAAAGGAACACGCTAGACAAAATACATGATCATGTTTTAGAAATCGCCGACTCTATCGAAGCTTAAGAAAAAACAAAACAAAAAAACTCCAAAACAAATCATATTAAATGTTTGATTTCCCTTGTGCTATTGGGTCTCTTTTGTCAGAAACGTCTACTTTGTGTATATACTCAAACCTACATATCGTTTCAATTCACAAAATAAGTTTATGTGACAAAACAAATCTTGTGGCGTCTTTATTTCTGCTCTTTTCTCCATAGTTTGACAGCAGGAACCAGAGACTCTGCAAATAACAATAGTAGTAGCATTGTATTTATGTGACCTCCTTTTGCATCAGAAGATGTGTACACTGTGGTCATAAAGAATTGGTTGTTCTTAGAAATAATACTTGGGTCGGATGTGGGGTTTGGTGCTGAGGGGCCCAAAGCATACCAAGAAATGTTCATCCGCACCATTACATTACCGCCAGCAGCCTGAATTGTTGAGTCAAGGCAGGATAGAGCCATGCTTTCAAGATGTTTACGCCAAAATTCTGACCCTACTACCCATCAGACCTCATCGGACAAGAACCAAGTTTGCCAGAGGAAACGAGAAAACAGTGTTTTAGTGTCTCTGTACAGACACTTAACTGAAGAGCACAAACCCACAGCTATTATTTTGTAAAATAATTTCCTGGAAACTGATTCCTAACATTTATTTTCAATATATGTTGAACTGTGAACACGTTCAATACTTATCAGCTGACTACAGAATAAAAAGTTATGTAGCCAATTCCTTGAATTTTGAATCAGTGAATTACAGTTTTCTGAGAAGTAGTTACATTATTTCCAGGAAGCTTTTATGACCGCAACCAATTGCTTCATTTCTGGAAGATTAATGACATTTTGTGTGACTGCCAAAGAAGTGCATTATAGTACAGTGACATTACAATGCCCTATGCCTGATGAAAATTGTCTGCAGTAAAACAATACACAAGGAAAAGCCATAATACTAATAATATCTAATAATACTAATAATTTTATTAGTAATTAGAATGTTGTAAAACTTTGCACCAACGAAATTCTGCTTTTTCTCTTACCATAATTACAATTTGATATGGGAAGAATACTGAATAATTTATATTAGCTATGGCTCAGCTGCTGATGTAAACATTTACACTTCACAGATGGAAACAAGCAGTTTACTTTACTCTAGAGAGTGCAGGAAATCTAATGCATTTAGTCATGTAGTTGTGATCAAGATGACTTGTTGATGTTTTAACTGAGCATCACATTGTTGGTGCCAGATGAGCTGGCCTCAGTATTTCAGAAACTTGATCTGCTGGGATTTTCACACACAGCTGTCTCTGGGGTTTACAGAGAATGGTCAGAAAAAGAGAAAATATCCTGTGAGCGGCAGGTCTTTGGTTGAAAAGCCTCGCTAATGTCAGAGGTCGAGGAGAATGGCCAGGCTGCTTCGAGCTGACAAGAAGGAAACAGTGCCTTAACGAACGACTACCAAAGACATGCAGAAGTCTTCAGAATACAGAAACACATCAAACTTTGAAGCAGGTGGGCTACAGCAGCTGAATACCACACCCGGTGCCACTTCATGATGATTTTCAAATTCAGCTGTGACTTTCACATGGTAACGCTCAGGATTTTGTGTAAATAACATCAAAGGACGGATTCATCCAACAACTGCATTGCTCATACAGTTCAGGCTCATACAGCCTGAACTGTATGAGCAGTTCAGGCTGGTGGTGGTGTTTGACACATTTTGGGGCCCTTAGTACCAACTGAGCATCATTTTACCACAGCTTACATGAAAATGATCACTGATGATGTCCATCTCTTTATGACCACAGTGTACACATCCTTTTATGGCTGCTTCCAGCATGAGAACCTGCAACACTGCAAAGCTCAAACCAACTCAAACTGATTTCGTGAACATGACAGTGAGTTTACTGTACTGAAATGGCCCCCACAGTCATGAGATCACAATCCCAAAAAAATCCAATAGAGTATCTTAGGGATGTGGTGGACATTAAATATCATGGGCGTGAAGCCGACCAATCTGCAGCGACTGTGTGATGCTGTGACATCAATACGGACCAAAATCTCAGAGGAGCGTTTAAAGCATTTTGGAGAATTTGTGCCACAAAAAAATTAAAGCAGTTTTGAAGGCAACAGATGTTCAACCCCTTACCAGAAAGGTTACCTAATGAACTTAAAATCAGAATCTTGCAAAGAATATGCCCCTGTGAGCATCGATGCTCGTCACAAGGGGGCGCACCAGCCCAAGATAATTTACAGCTGATGTTCCAGTGAGTTTATAAAATAAACAGCAATGCCGGACTGCAAACTGCTTTGGGTTTGATTTGTGTGATATTGAATTTTACAATAAGCAGGAAACCACCAGGCATGGCAGCCTGAAAACACACCTTCATCTTAAACAGACTCGAGCTTTATAAGCGCTATGAGTCTGAAAACTGCAGCGTAAAGAACTAAACCAGGTATTACTAAATATTACTAAACATCCAGCTTATATCAGAGCTGCTGTAAGAAGCTAAACTTTAACACATAAAAATTAAGACATCTACAGCATAACAATGGAGCTAGTGTCTAGGCATTCTTCCATTTGTCTTCCTGGATGTGTCATGTGGTGATTACTTAAACATAAAGTCATAAATTATTAAAAATGAAAAGCATCCTAAAAGTCTCATTAATAGCTCACAAATGGCCTGTGGACTGCCATGAAGGAGTCTCATTCAAGCCACTGGTCATAGATATTATTAGAGCTCCTTGCGGTCACATGAAAACAACAACAACACAAAAAGAAAGTCTTGCAGTAGCAGATGCTTCTCAGTTGCGTCTCGATTAATTAATTAGTTATTATTATTATTATTATTTAAATTTAATTTTCAATAGAAAAACTTCAAAATTGTACACATTACATTTATTTCCCCTCCACTCCCTTTTCCATTACCATAAAAAAGAAAAACTTAAAAATGTCAAGCCACAATAATAAACTGTTGATTTTTGCGTAATTTGAAGGGAGAGACTAAACTGTTTGTGTCTGAACAGACAAAACAAACAACATCAGGAAACAGTTGAAAATATGCAGCAAACACTTGGGTTTCCATTCCTGTAGCCACACCGCACACACAATCACACACACAAGCACGCATCCACATACAGCGGTATGTATTTCAAGAGACAGTTTTAATGGGGATAAGCAGTGAGCAGGTTAAGTGACAAGCATACAAAATCACAAAACTGGTTCTTCCATTTGAAACGGAGCCATTACATTTATTGGTGAATCCTTCATAATAGAGACGGGTAGAATGTCCTTGTTGTGCAACAGCCTCTAAATAACACAATGAGGCCAAACTGGCCTGCTGTTGGCAGCAGCTATGAAGCGAAACACGAGGACAGTCTCCAGTGGCACTCAGTTTCTGTCTTTTTGATTCTTAGTCCATCTCTGTCTCATCACTGTAGGAAATCTGATATCTTCCCGTGATGATACACGATGACAGATAGAACTAGACGGAGGGACATTTTCACAGAGTTTTGCTCATTACAAAAGAGGCCTTTGAATTAATCATGATGTGGCAAGGGAGCAAAACATGATGATTCATATATTATCTGTTTTCATCAGTGTGGCTTTCATCCGTAGACTCATTTACCGTCTTTCTTTCTATTTTTACAACACGTGCATTACTTTCGTGGTTCATTATCTCCCTAATAGGTCAGTCAGCAATTACTAAGATGTATATTTGTTTGACTGCTATCTTTGTAGTCAAACGACTTTCTAACTACGTCGTAGAGCCTGATTCCAAATTACAGTGTGCGTGTAAACACTTGTAGATGTGGCAGTGACTAGGACTACTAAAAAGCTTTTTAATCATGACTGTGGTCTTCTTTATTGTAATACACTTGAAGTCACAAGGTTTTTTTTGCCAAGTGAGGCAGCTTTGTGGCTTCACACCACCCTGAAACGACACTACAGTTCCCCGCTTTGCTTGTTTATGTGAAGATGTATTTACTGCAGGGATGATGCGGGGGCCTGTACGGCCGGGGACATTGTTTGACGTGCTGAGGAGCTCTAGCTGAAAAACCCATGCTACAGCGTGAATCACTCCTTGCAATAAACACTGGGAGTTAGTCTCGTGATGATGCGCTAATTGTGAGCTTTAGAGACGCTAGCTTGCATGAACATGTTTTTGCAAGTGTTATCACCTGATCAATTAATCATTCAGTGCGCACTAGTAAGGATTAGGGCTGCCTAAAAGACTTAGTGTCATTAGTTCAACATTTTAACTTTATTATACACCTAATTACTTTGTGTCTGCTGGTTCTAACTCATGAAAACCTGTTAAATAATATCACGATTGGAAGCAGCTACAGAAAACAGAGAAACAGCAGCTACTGCCAACTTTGACACATGACCTCTTCTAAATGTTTCAACTGTCACACTGACATGAAATATAAAGTGTTACAACATTAAAAAGAAAAACCCAAAAAACAAACAAACTGCAGGGTTTGAAGGATATTAGAGGTTCCCCACGTGAAATAGGATAGGGTTTTTAAGTCCTAATAAGTTCTTCATGTACTGGAAACACACCAGAGATGACACACACACATGCATGCATACACACACGGTCAAAAGCGGCTTCCCAGCACGCTTGACTTATTGCCCCTAAATTATGGTTTTAAAGCGTGTGTCTTGCTTGCTCCACATGTTCTGAGGTCCAGTTTCAAGAGATTTCAGCTGAAGGTCACAAAGAATATAAAGTTACCGTGAAACAGCAAAACATATGGGGATACTATAAGTCGTCATGATCTGGACAAGTGATCCATAGAAGTCTTAGGTTTGATTTAATGTACTGATAATTGCTCATTAGGCTACTTTATTCCTCCTTTTGTACTGGTTTTGGGTGTCAAGTTGGAGGTTGCTTTCTCAGGGTAGTTAATTAGTGCATGTGGAGATCAGGAGGCTAGATCATTAATCAAACCAGTTTTGTGCTGGTTACATAAGCAGCAGCTGAGTGGAACATATTGTCTGATTGAGAAGAGAAGTAGCAGCCGCCATAATCCCATTCATCGGTAGGTTTATAAAATGTCATCAGCGGGTGTAAATATAGGAAAATAGGAATCAAACTTCATAATCCCTGTAATTCTTTTAGTACAAGGTACATGTTACTATTGAAAATTAAAAAAAAATATGTCAGAAAAAGGTAAATACACATGAAAGTAGTACAGTAAGTCAGTACTATAATACACATTGTGATTGTTTAATTTTGAGGTTCATTTATTCTGTTTATAAAGCCCACCTTGAATTAAATGTTCAATACAACATGTTGATACAACAACAAATCAATACATTCAATACTTACCAACAGTTATTATTCATTTAATAATAACTGGAACATTAAGCAGATAATCATTTTGCATCCATATGTGTGAAATAAGGTCAAATATTCATAAAATGTCTTTTTATCTTCAAAACCGCATCCCAGAATGCACTATAATTTTGAAAAAGAGAGAAAGACAATGAGCTGCCTAGTTAGTTAGACATCTATTATGTAATAAGTCATGTCCAGCTATTTACAAATCAATACCCAATATCAATATCCATTACCCACTCCTGTATGCTGGTATAATCACAGTACGCATGTATCATGCTACCTTTATCTATTTTACTGCACTGCAAGCTTCTTAAAATACAATTAAAAAGAAAATGAAATGAAAAACATAATGTGAGCTGCCTCTGTGCTGGTTTGCACTGTCGCAGTGCTTCTTGTTGTTTGCATACTTTAGTGACCACACTTCTGGTCTTTGCATGTGTATTTTAGTCTGTTGCATATTTTTCTTATATTGGAAGCAGAGTTTACATAGACGAGTCACCAGATGGAAGTCTTACCTTGAACCCGTTGGCCTGTGTGACTGAGGCCTGGGTCACACAGGTCAGGCAATAGGCAGGTCAGTGAACAATGTGTATTCTTCGACCTCTTGGCACGTGGCTGTTGACTGTCTATGAAATCGATTGCGAAAGCCTCACTCTTGCAAGGACAGAGTTCAGTCAATGACCCCTAGCAACCATCAGTCACTAGGGAAAACACTGTATTCCTTGACTGGGTGTCAGGGAATACACTTATGCACAAATATGCACAAAGATAAAATAAAATAAAAATGTAAAAAATCCATGTTTGGCTACGGAAATGCAAGCAGCGAGTTACTTTGTTAAATGACCATGGTGGTAAATATACTAAAAGGAACTTAAAAATTCAAAATTACAGCTGAGTTTGGGTGCAAAATGATTACTGTAACTAAGAAGAAATCAGAATTTGGGTTTATTCTGTGTGCTGAGCCTCAGACGGAAGAAATGGAAAGAACTGAAAGTGCAAACTAATGTTTTTACAGTTTAATCCAAATCAAATCGAGACACACCCAGTGAGGTTAACCTTATCTGACAGTTTTTATTTATGACAAAGAAAGCGTAACACCAAAGCAGAAAGTAACTACAGTGATAATTGTAACTTGTCAATGTGAACACAACTGGTTATTCTATTAAAGTACTGTCAAAGCAACTGATGTGTGCGTATGTGGCACTTTGTTCATGCAGCAACCGTGAGCATGATCAAATGAATATTTCCAATTACACTTGCAAAGTGTACACACACACGCACACACGCACGCATGCACGCACGCACGCACGCAGACACCAGCTGTATACGGCTGTCTTGCGTGCCTCTCTATTGACAGTTGACAGCTTTAAGCCAACATGAAGTTTGGTTTTCACTCCTGCCGTGTAATTGACATCCTGTTGCTTGTCAGCCTCTTTTTCTACCTCTCCTTCAATCACAACACGACTGCTTCATTCTCACACAAACAGTGCAGGTGACATAATGAATCCTGGGAAAATTAGTGGGTTGTTTGTTTGGAATGCAAATATCTATCTTCATGTGATCTTGTGTTCCCGAGAAGTGAAGCTAGATCCATCTCTCAGAATGACTTCAATAGATATGTTACCTATTTATGTGGATGATCAGTGCAGAATTATACTACATTACATTTACAGGTTCAGAGATCACCACACAGACAGCTTGTTATGTATTACCAAAAGAACTTATCAAATTAAGTTTTAAAAAAATTCCAAACGAAACATCAAACAAACAAAAAACTCTACACTGGGTACTGTACAGTTTGCCGCAAAGTCCTTTACAAGGATGAACCAAAGTGGAGATTGTGAGCCACAACACAGAACACCATTTTAAATGAAAACAAAGCATATCAGTAATAACACGGTGGTGGTTCTGGGTTTGTTTTGCAGCCATAGGTGTTGAATGATACAACCACGAACTCCTCAGAGTACCAAAATATTCTAGAGTCAAATGTGAGGCCATCTGTGTGCCAGCTAAAACTTTGTCCAAACTGGGTGATGCAACAGGATGAAGACTCCAAGCACAGCAGCAAATCTGAAACAGAATGGCTGAAGAAGAAAAGAACCAAGGTGTTGCAATGGCCCAGTGGGGGCACGCCTGCAAACGTCAGTGAACTGAACAGTTTAAGGAAGAGTGGGCCAAAATTCCTCCACAGCAATGTGAGAGACTGATAAACTCATGCAGAAAGCAATTACTTCAAGTTGCTGAAAACGGTTTAGCGAGCTAATGAATACTGGTGTGTAGGATAGTTTTTCACACACGTGTGTGTGTTTCTGTATTTGAACATAGTTTTATTAAATAACAGCTCAGTGTAATAAGTCGTATTATTGTTCCTTTGAGGTTGTGTTTAAATATTTTTAAGACCTGTTAACGACCAGGTGGATTCTGATTATGTCTTTATATGTAAAACCTCCTGAATTTTTCTCTGTCACTGGACGGTTAATAACTCACTACAGTGTAACACATCTGTCTAGCAGACAATCATCTGCTATCATTTTAAAATCTGTTGTGCTTTGTTGATTTTGAAATGTTTATTATTATTGTTGAAGAATGTAAATACAACAAAACATTTATGAAACAGAAAATGTCACAAACAGGTTTTAAACCTTGAACTTAGCAACAGTGAATTCTATAAACCAGTGAACCATTCAGTGTCGGTATGATGGTAACGTAGACACTGTGTCCTTGATGAATAACTTACTTATGTAAGCAAGTTGAAATGTTTTAACTCCATTATTGATGACTAAATAACTCTGGCAACATCACATGTGTTCCCTGTAGTTAAATAATGATTAGTTGGTGTTGGGCTGTGAGGTATCTGCTGTTGTGTTGTTGCTAATGGACACTTTGGCAACATCTCACTAAGGACAAAAGACACAACTTAAAAGACCATTATGGTTGGTCAAAGTCAGAGTAATTGTATGGTATTAGTCGGCTTTTAACAGATGTCTGGCCAGACTAATGAAAGGTGTTCTGTATCACCTGCTGGCCTGCGTGGCAATAGCGTCATTTCTATACGTGGATATAATTTTTCTATTTTCCAATCTGATATTATTCTCTTTTTAGAATCAAAGAAATTATATATACCTATTAGCCAAATCAATGTATTCCTAAACTGCTGTGATGCATACTTGAAACATATTGTCATACAAAGTTACAAAAACATACTGTGAAATAAACAGTCATAAAAATAAAAGAAACTATTTGTTGGTTTAAAATAGAAAAATAAAGACACAGAAGCACAGCAATCTTCATGTGTCTAGCTGCCATTTAAACACAGCATCATCATTATCTTTTCTTTGTTTTCTTAAAAATTATTACCTTCATGGAGAGGTGTTCAGGTTAGGACATCTCTCATTACACTCCCTGTGCAGAGAACAAGCGTCAAGTGCAAACAACTTTATAAAAGGCAAGCTCTGCAAGCATCCTGCTTTGGAACAAAAAAAAAAAAAATAGAGAGGGAAATAAAAAGGCAGCTAATCCATGAACTAACTGCTGCTGAGACGGCAGGCTGAGCCTAAGGTATTTCATGCACTTCAAAACTTCAAATTAAGGAGCAATTATATTCTCTCCTGGGTCATTACTAATCCTGCTGAGGTAATGGAGCCGCACCTACAGCCTTAATTGCAGGGATTACAACTGAAAAGGCACAATTTCCTTAACCAGAGCTGTCAGAAACAAAATCTTAACAGGAAGAAAGGAAACTCAGCTTTAGCAAATACCTCATTTGTTAATGCTGAGAAAACATTGAGTGAAAGAAGACTTTTTTTTAATCGCTCTTTGTGCATCCAAAACAGTAAAAATTCAAATATGAACAACATGATTTTTAAACTAGTTGAAACCATATTCGCCTAAAAATTCACACTTTCTCTGCAACACATTTCAAAGATACATCTTCTGTCATCTATCTAGGTGGCCGTGCATGTTGTGAGGAAATCGGTTTTTGTAGCTGTGAAAGCGAAACACTCTCACGTCTTTGCTCGCTATAGGATTTCTGCTGCGTAACAATGCAGGTTTTCTTTCTCTGTTTCATAACGAGTCAAATGTTTTCAGTGAATCTGCTAAAGTATGCAAAGCTGTCCCTTGAAAAAGACATCACCTGTATAGCAGCACGTGTTGTGTATATGATTTAGCATACAGTCATGTGATAAAGGCTGTCTCTAGTACAGTCTTATTGCTTCCATAGGAACTGAGGAGGTAAGTATCAGCCCGGTGATGCAAATTAAATGGACCT
The DNA here is from genome assembly GCA_015108175.1 of Pelvicachromis taeniatus. Lineage (NCBI taxonomy): Eukaryota > Metazoa > Chordata > Actinopteri > Cichliformes > Cichlidae > Pelvicachromis > Pelvicachromis taeniatus. The sequence continues at coordinate 27,831 of VURO01019773.1, forward strand.
CTCAGTCGCTGTGTCGACCATGAACTGCTCTCAAGTATTGTAGAGTCAAATGTGAGGCCATCTACCCAACAGTTAAAGCCTGGCTGAGACTGGGTCACGTAACAGGACATTGATCTCAAGCATAGCAGCAAACTGCTGAAAAAGAAATAAAATCAAGGTGTTGTAATAGACCAGTCAAAGTCAAATGCTGTGGAGGGACCTTAAAAGAGCTGCGAGTAAACTAATGCTCATAAACCTCAATGAACTGAAATAATGTAAAGACGAGTGGGCTGAAATTCCTCCATAATGATGTGAGAACCTGATAAAGTCATACAAGATACAATTACTTCATGTTACAGCTTCTAATGGTGCTTATAGAAGCTACTAAATGATGGGTGTAGTTAATTTAGTTTTTACAGGACTGTATAGAGTCCAATTATTTACCCTAAATAAATGATGGATGGGAACCAGAACCAAGAATCTTGCAGTCATTGCATCAACTAAGTATTTGCAGTGGTATGCCACCTGTCTGACCAACCTAAAGCTTGGCTGAAATTTGTTCATGCCGCAGGGCAATGATTTCAAACACAGCAGCAAAGAATGGCCTAAAAAGAAAAGAATCGAGGCGTTGCAATGGCCCGGTCAGAGTCAAATGCTGTGGAGGGATCTTACAATATCTGTGAATAAATGAATGCCCATAAACCTCAATGAACTAAAACAACATTGCAGAAAAATGGGCCAGAACTCCTCCACATGATGTGAGAGACTGATGAAGCCACGCTTCAATGGTATCGCCGCTAAAAGTGGTTTTACACGTTACTGAGTCATCGGGTGTGTTTCACAGGAAACTCTTAAGCACTCCCGGTTTTCTTTTTGCACATGATTATGAATGATAACACCACACGCTATGTACTGATTTGCAGTACAGATTATTATGTTTTTCTTCACATTTTTTAAAAATGACATTTCCTACATGATAAATTCTTTGCAAATTTGAAAAACTTCTTTTTGATTTTTGCTCTGTCTTCTTAAAACAGTCCTTTAAGCTTTGGCTTCTGTTTTCCCTCTTTTCCCTGGCATTTATCGCCTATTCAAAAAAAATTAAAACATGAAATTACAAATTTTAAACTGTAGTCTGTTTGGCAAAGATTTAATTATTGTCTCTAAAATTAGCACATACTTGATTTGTGTGTTTTAACTGCACAAGAACGCACCTCCTTATCTACACAAAGATTTTGATCCAACTTAAAAGACTCCTCTTCTTGTGCAGTGCAATGCTTCGCTTAGTAGGAGTAATTTATTAAACCAAAAGAGGGAAAGGACTGGCTAGTCAGAAGAGAGTGAGGTTGAAGAGCTGGAGTACAAGCTAAGAGGTACGAGGGACCTCCCCTTCCCATTAAGCGGTATTAGCCAAGATCTTGTTAAAAGAGAAACATTCCCTATTGTCACCACATTGTCTGCAAGGGGCGGAGAGTCAGCCAGACCCAATTATCAACCTTTTCTTTTATTATAGGCTGTCAAGTTTATGATTTCACGTGTGGCGCTTATCTATGATTATTAGTTCTTTCCTAATAATGTCCATTAAGCTCCTTTCTAAGGAAGCCAAACAGATGAATTGATTGTTGTTGATTTTAATCCTGTATTGCATATAATTTGTCAAAAGAACTGACTGCAGCCAAGAATGTGACACAGGTCATAAATGATTGAAAAAAACAAACAAATCTGGGATCAAGAGGGAGAGCGGATGCAGAGAGGAAGAATATGGATAGGTGTCAGTGCAATGCAGGATTCAGTGCCATGCATGGGTCAGCATGTTCCCGGACCCTTAAATCACCTGAGCGTTGGTGTAATTATGACTCTCTGGGACACCACTCAACCCTCTAATACCCAGGGGGCTCTACAGCGGCGCCACTTGTTGCGCAAGTATTTGCACGGAGAGAGAGAGAGCAGCTGTGAGGGAAATGTTGAGAAAGGTGGGGGAAGTGGCTGAGGGTGGAGGGAGCTGGGGTACCCTCGGGCAATTTTTGAGCATAATCTCCTAAATGTTGGCTGACAAAGCAATATTATTGCTGTGAGAATGCATGCAAAGAGGAATGCTGACCGGGGTCGTAAGAGAGAGGTGGGTGTATTGTTTTTTTTTTTGTGTGCTTTTTTTTTGTTGTTAAATCCTGGAAACGTTTGCTGTTAACGCAGTGCAACATGCCACAATTACACATATGGGCATACACATATTAGAGATTATTGACAAAAAGATTCCTTATACCCCTCACCATCACCCTAACCATCACAACAGTGTTTCCTGACACAAACCCTTAAACCAAGTCTTAACCCTCTAATTTTATTCTGGAGTCATGAAGCCAAACCTACATGAACTCATAACCCAGAAATGTCTTGTATCAATGGTGTTAAACCAAAATTAGCCTCACAAAGATCATAAATACACCCTACACAAACACATGGATTAAATACCCTGCGCAAACAAACTTCAGTTGCTGTTAGAGGCGCAAGAATACTTTATCTTACTTCACTTTTTGCTCTGAGCTTTGGGATTAAGATAACAATGTCTGGTCAGCTTCTTCAACCTGCACCCTTCTGGAGGCTGTGACCTACTGTACTGCTGCTACTAATGTCTCTGCAACATAAGCCTTCAAACTTCAAAAGCCACAATCCCGCGTAAGTATTTAGCCAAATGTTAAGATGTTTATCAAGTGATAAATTAAAGATAGAAATGTTTGACTTTTCTTTATCTGCGCCACTGCAGTGATTTTAATTAACTTTGCTGATTTATGGGCATGATATTTAGAGCGATAAGTGATGTGATCAATATGCGCCTGCAGGCAAATGACGGGATCTTTGCAAAGTTAACAAAGAGGTTTGAAGTACAGACACGACATTTGGCGCCTGCTGAAGTAAATATCTGTGCATCATCTGTGAGTATTGATTTGTATGCAGTCTCACAAACGAGAGAACATATTATGAATGGAACAATCCTATTATAAGTAATGGGTTAGATCTTCAACCATGAAACAAATTTTCTCCTTTCACAAATGCCTCAAGTTTACTGATAATGAATGCCTTTTGTGTTAAGTATGGTTCCAAGCCGTCTACATTACAGATACAGGATTCTTTGGTGGGTTATGTGACGTTTCAGGTCTTCGTGGCGCCAATATATTTTTAATGCCCAAGAGAGGACCTCATAGCTGCCAAAGGAAAATGCCGGTTTATGTGAAAGCCCTCTATAATTGGAAAAGCAATAGTCTTTATAGAGAAGCATCACTCTGTGTTCAGCTAATGTTTTTGCTTGTATATTATTTACCAAATAGGACCACAACATAGGTTCATGTATGGCACACATATAATTAGATAGTCTCAAAAAAGTAGGGTGAAGACAGCTTTTTCCAGGTGTGACTGCCCGTAACTTTCAAACCCTTTTCTACAAAGTGCTGATATATGCAAAACAAAATAAATAAGTGCTACATTAAAATATTGATACGACATGTACAAGAAGTCCAACTCGTAGTCATAGTTTCACGGCTTGTCTAAAATTAAGTAGCATTTAAAGCACATCTCATTATTCTCAGGCCATGTTTATAGGAGGAGGCGGTGCATGCCATACGATTAAAGCTTCATCTGGCGCCTAACATTTTATTGAAGGTTGCTTCCAGATGTGCATTCACGCACTGCGGAGACACTGGTAATTCGGTAATAACAGGCAACTTGCATAGGCCATTGGTTTCACATGTATGCTCACGTTTATGATAGCTTCTATCTAGCCATTGGTGATGTGTGGATAAGTGCTCTGTCTTGTTAACTGTACCTGAAAACTAAACAGAGTGCGGGTGGGTCAAGGATCCAGGAAGCTAAAAGCAAGACCAGCTCAGTTATTGGACGTCCCTCAAGTTACTGACGCCGTGTTTTCCTTTCGCATGGTTTCTGTTGTTGCTACGTTCACACACCCACACCATGGAAACCACTAGCCATATCTGAAACCATGCTTCTTGCAAGTGCGTGATGTGTTTTTGACTAAATAAATTTAGTTTGCCACTGTCTTAATAAAAATATAATGTTTGATGGATATAAATATAAACAAACACATTTGAGCATGAAGGCTAAGGATACATCAGTCTCCAAAGTTACACCTGACAGATCAGGACAGACTGACAAAAGTAATATACACTGATCATCCGGTCGCAATGCAAACAACTCCAACTAAGCTGGAGGTTTTGCAAACATTAAAGTATCGTAGCAATACTAACACAGTGATGACTGAATCAGAAATGGGAAGCATTCAAATAATAATTGTAAAGCATCTATACTATACTGCTATCATTTTTATTGACAGCCATAAAAACATAGATACATTTTATCACTGCTTTTTAGGCTAGATTAAGAAAAGTATTATTGTCTGGTGTTAGAAATGGAAACTCATATGGTTAAGGAAACTTTTCTGGCAAAAACAAGAAACCCCAAATGGCCTGAACTGGTAGATTCAGTTGTCAAATCTGAAATAAATGTTTGTCACAACCTTCTTTTCCTTAGCCCGCTAACTGCCCACTTGTCCTTCTGCAGTCACTGTTCATCACAGATTTTCTCTCTCTCTCTCTCTCTCTCTCTCTCTCTCTCTCTCTCTCTCTCTATATATATATATATATATATATATATATATATATATATATATGATGCTTAAGAAATTAATTCTTTTACTTTTCATGCATTTCACCCATCACTTGTCTCAGATTTGAAAGGGTTCCTGGTAGTTTGCTGAGGTAATTACCTGTAGACATGGCGCAGAACAAAGCAAAGAGGGAGGGTCCCTAAATACGCTGTCTAGACTTAGTGTCTCGCTCCTTCCCTCTGTGTCACTCCATTTATTGTGTGCGACCTGTCTTCTGACCTGACGACGAGTCAACCTTAAACTTTAAAGAGGACCCAGTCCTCGACCGTCTCCAGCTCATTACTCGCCATTTATCCTTTAATCTTACCATGAAAAAAATTTTTTTTTATTTCCAACATGTTATCTTTTGGTTAAATTGTCAACAAATATCAACCCCACACATGTTAAAAAACAATACGAGGCTTCTTACTCAGAGACAAACAACAGGGCTGTGGAATAAAGAGACAGTTAGTCTCACCCACTTTAATGGGCCTCCTTTGAAGTGGTGAAGATAGTGCTTGTAATCAGCTTAATTGATTGTAACAAGGCACCAGGACCCAAGAGCAAAATGGAGACAGAGCACTGCGGGGTGGTTTTTAGGAAATCAGTTGTGTTTGGGTAGAGTAGTAATTCACTATAATGAGAGCCATTACTCCAAAGGCAAACAATGTCACTCACTTCTCCAGACTCTTGGTCAAGCTGGCAGATGTAGTCATTGTGCTGAAACACAGCCACAAGGAAATTACAAGCAAATAGCATTTAAGTGGTACTCAAGTAGTCAAGTGAATCATGAGTAATTGCTCTTCGATTACACTGAAATAAAATGAAGTGCAACAAAAACACCTAAATGTTAGCTTGGCAACATTTATTTCTTGAATAACAATAATCAAAACAGAATATGTATTCATAATGAATGTTTACAAGCTGAAATTACACTTTAGCAACAAAAACTGACTAAAATCAGCACATTTACTGCTTAAAATTTCCTCTTTAGCTAGAGTACCATAACTTTCTCCATTTTATCTCTTTATTGTTTTTTCCTCTCTCTTGTCATATGGAGTTGATAATTCCTTGTTACTATCAAGTCAACAATTATCCATGGACCAGCAGCTGGCACTAAGTTTGGTAAAGGCACAGACATTTTGTTTTGTGGACATGGAAAAGAGACTGGGGTGAGGTGTCCTGAAAGGGTAAGGGGTATCAGGCTCATTATTGTTATTAATATTATACTTGTTATTAATCTCTGGCTCTCTTCCACAGCATGTCTTTCATCCTGTCTTCCTTCTTTCACCCCAACCGGTCGCAGCAGATGGCCGCCCCTCCCTGAGCCTGGTTCTGCCGGAGGTTTCTTCCTGTAAAAGGGAGTTTTTCCTTCCCACTGTCGCCAAAGTGCTTGCTCATAGGGGGTCATATGATTGTTGGGTTTTTCACTGGTATTATTGTAGGGTCTACCTTGCAATGTAAAGCGCTTTGAGGCGACTGATGTTCTGATTTGGCGCTATATAAATAAAATTGAATTGAATATTGTTTTTTTTATATTGTTGGTTTATGTATATTATTCATTGTGTCATTCATATATTCTTGTGTTTTTACATTGTTGTACTTGAGAGACATCATCGAACACAGCGGAACCAAATTCATTGTATGTGTTGTGCATATACTTGGCCAATAGATTTGATTCTGATTCAGTATAAGGCTTTATTTCTAGTGAAGAAAAACTTGTTTGTTTGAGAAACTACAACATTCACAATAATGTATTTTGTATGTGATATTCTTTGAATGATTATATTTAATTAAATAAAACAATAAAGTTAATAAAGATCGACAGACGGATCGGTGCTGCGGTTGCAGTAATGCGGACGCTGCATCGGTCTGTTGTGGTGAAGAGAGAGCTGAGTGTAAACGCGAAGCTCTCAATTTACCGG
>VURO01019773.1:34669-46121 GCA_015108175.1 Pelvicachromis taeniatus
CGCCCCTCCCTGAGCCTGGTTCTGCCGGAGGTTTCTTCCTGTAAAAAGGGAGTTTTTCCTTCCCACTGTCACCAAAGTGCTTGCTCATAAGGGGTCATGTGATTGTTGGGTTTTTCACTGTATGTATTATTGTAGGGTCTACCTTACAATGTAAAGTGCCTTGAGGTGACTGTTGTTGTGATTTGGCGCTATATAAAATTGAATTGAATTGAATTGAATTGAATTGAATTGAACTGAACTGAACTGAACTGAACTGAACTGAACTGAACTGAACTGAACTGAACTGAATTGAATTATTGAGGGACATTTGATCCCTGTAGAATCACAGAGTTCTTGATTGATTCTGTTCATCAATTTTATGGAAAGAATTTCTAGGTTCACCTGGAGGGTTCTCAAAGAGTGTTGTGGTCCTCTTAAGTTCTCATCTGTTTTTTGGGGATGAAGTGATCCTGCTGACACCAGCTTGCACTGGTGTGGTTTGGAGCTCCGTTTGAAGCTGCAGGAGTGAGAATTAGCAACTAGAAACCCGAGGGTCCATAGCCAGAAAAGGGTGGGGTGCCTGCTAAAGATTTTGTCTCTCTGAGCCATAATTGTTCTCTATGAAAATGCTTTGGTGTCCCGCCAGAGAAGCTAGAGTTGGTGACCATGGAGTGGGAGGTCTGAGCATCTCTGCTTAGACTGCTGCCCTTGTGCCCCACATCCTGATAAGCAGCAGAAAATGTAAATGCCCTTGTAACCCTTTCCATACTGATACATGTCAATAACTGTTATTTTCATCTGTTCTTTAGATCGTGGCATGATTATGATGAAATCTTTTAGCCTACTTTGTCAGACAGGTTCTAGTTAAGTGATGTCCAGGTTCAGCAGATCTGGCAGTAATAAGGGTTGGAAGAGGTAGAGAAACTGAGCTCAGTTTTCAAAAAAAAAGAAAAGAAAAACACCCAAAAGTGGTTAACTCATGATTTAACAAGAGGGAGCATTTACTTCTTCTTTTTCTTCTACTTCTTTAAGTCTTCTTTAAGTAACCCACTTGTGTGTTTCCTTTCAGCATCTCACTCTGCTTTCTCTCCTTTTCCTGCACCATGGATGTAAAAGATAGTATTATGGTAATTGCCATTCTGCTAATCAGTCTAACAACAAGCTCCTGTTGCTCCATTTCAAAGAGCACAGGCAGAGGTTTATAACCTTTGATCCTGTAGGTGAAGAAAGGGTCACCGCAAACAGCTCCAGTGCACTTCTCACTTTTGGGTCAGAGCAAAGATCAGTTTAGTCGATGGTTTGTAAGCGCCACACTCTCGGTTATAGCCCTGGTCTGTCCTTGGTCCTACTGTGATTGGCGTCTTTAGCTCATTAAACAGCAGTGAGTCTGAGTCAAGAGTCTACTTGGCGCACACACACACACACACACACACACACACACACACACACACACACACACACACACACACACACACACACACACACACACACACAGGAAGTATTTCATAAATAAAGTCTATTTTTTGCAACTGTGCATCCATGTATATTTGCACCTCTTGTTAGGTTTCCCCACACACTTAGCTTGCAGAACATTGAATCTGTCAGCCAGCTAATCTCATGATTCAGTTAAACAGCTGCTGAATTAGTCAGTCAGCCCAGAGGTTCTTTAGTCATTTATTTAACCAGCCAATGTTCCATCTAACACAGTGGCCAACTAACCTATGAGTCAGTAGGACAGCCTGTCAATTCCAAACTCCTGACCTTTAAAAGGGTTACAGCTATCTTTGATGTTCCCTTTTCCTTGTTTTAGTATACAGGGTCATTTGTTTATCCGGTTAAGTGCTTTGTTCTTTATGACTCTATAAAAGAAGCTTTCAGTAGAGACCAGTGACAAAGCGGCACATATTCATTTTATTCCAAGGTTGTTAAAGACAGACACACACAAAAAAGTTGATTCCATAACTGTGAGGCTTCGAAGACGAGGGGACTTCTAGTGTTACACTCTATATCTTAAGATACTAGTGACATATAATGAGGAACAAAGACACTGCTATAGTCTGTAAAATAGATTTTTAGAGTAGCTTTGCATAATGATTCTTATTTTTATAAAATAATATACAGTGGTGGTAAAAAGAAGGTACACCCTCTTTCATATATAAGGCTTTGCATTTGAGCACATAATAAAAAAAATATACAGTCCTTAGTATGTCTTAAAATAAGGTAAATGCAGCCTCAGTTGATCAACTCCACATGTCATGTTGTACTATTACATTATTTATTTAACAAAAACAAATGCAGAAGTAGTGCAAAACTAAGTACGCCCCATGATTCAGTAGCTTCTGAACAACCTTTAGCAGCAATAACTTGCAGCGATCATTGACTTTGCTAGTCTCTCACACTGTTGTAATTTTGGCCCACTCTTCTTGGCAAGATTGCTTCAGCTCATTGAGGTTTGGGGGCATTTGTTTATACACAGATCTTACAGCATTTCAGTCGGCATGAGGCCTTTACTTTGGGCTGTTGCAACACCTTGATTGTTTTCTTTTTTCACTCATTCTGTTATAGATTTGCTGCTGTGCAGGGCACTATTGTCATGTTACAAGACCCAAATTGGCCCATGCTTTACTTATCTGATAGCTGGCCTTATATATTTTTCCTTAAGAAATTAAGAAATTGGGCCATGGACTCTACACCGAGGCCTGTAGATGCTGAGATAAAGCTCTTAATGTCTTTGTTGTATTGTATTGTATGGTCTGATGTGAGGGTGAATTTGCTGGGACATCCACTCCTGGAAAGATTGGCATCTGTTTTGAATGTTTTGCACTTGTGAATAATCTTTCTCATTGTGGAACGATGGACTTCCAGTTGAAAAATGATCTTGTAACTCTTTGTGCTCCAGACCAGCAAACCTCAAAACGTCTGCTTTATAGAGGTGCACGGGGTGCTGATGACCACTTAATCAAGTTAATTTGATTAGCTGGCTGCTTTAGTACTTATAGTTAAATGTTACTGAAGGATTTTGGTTTAATTTTTACTAAATAAATAATGACATGAGGCAATATGTTATGTTTTGTATTTTATTTGAGGCTGTATTTGACTAATTTTAAGACCTGCTAACGACCACATGATTTTTATTATGTACGTAAAACTTTAGAATAAAAAGAAGGCGTGCTTTCTTTTTACCACAACTGTAGTCTATTTTAGTGAAACCAAAGACGTTAAATGCCAATTAAATACTAGGCTTGTGACATGCTTTGCAAGCTTTAGGGTCAACGCACATGACCCTAACTCTTAAATATTTCCCATGTCTTTGGGTGCAGAGTATACTTCGGATCGCATTTTAGGTATTTTGTCCAGTCACAATTCCCAAAAACACTCTCCACCTTTATTTTTTCTTTCTCTGTGCAGATAAATTAAGTTTGTACCACTAAGTCTGTTTTGTGTGTAAGCACATTTCATTCTCATATAATCCAAAAGAGTGCGTGTAACTCAGTTGTAACAGCTGGGAAAGTTGTGGCTTTTCTACCATGAAATCTTATTTGTTGTAATGAAACAAAAAAATTATTTTAAGGGGATTTGTTTTTGTGGTTCAAGTTGTTTGTTGTGTAAAAGTTGGATTTCCCCAATCTTTGGAAAACTTCCCAGAATACTGTGCATGTTCACACGATCACATGCAACACACGCAGAGAAATACAGGCACACTTGCCCTTTGAGCGCCACTTAAAAACAATTATACCATTTCAATGCCTTTCCATAATAACAAGCCTCCTTGTGATTTACACGATGGCCTCATCATAAATTCTACCTGTCAGAACTGATTAAGATATAGGGTGTTACAGGGACTCTACACACTTGTACAGGGAACAAATGGCCCCTGGCTAGTTTCTTTCCCTCTCTATGGAGGTTAAGAGTTTGATACAGAAAATAAAGTCACAAGGCCCGTGATGCACACTGAGTCATACAATAAAAGTCTGATGATGCCCTTTATTTCTGCTCCTGAGTTTCCAAAGCCTGAATGAAAAGTTACATTTTACTTGATTGATATTAAACTACTCATCTTTGTATTTATGTTTATGCTAGTTATTCTAACTGAAAATACAACAGCGAGCTCAGTGGCTTATGAAATGCACAACAAAAGTGCATTAAATGAGCTTACGTGAATGCCAGCATTTTTGCACATTTTCAGTTGGGTACAAGGAAAGGTTAGGAGAAGGTCAGGCTGGAATGTAGCCAACAAAATAGTCATAAAATGAAAATAAGGCCTCATAATGATGGGTTAGGGTGAAACTACGAACTCACATTAGTGCACAGGTAGTGTTCATCAAACAGAAAAGAAGAGTTCCAAAAATATAATTGCATTTGGCTGTTTCCCAAGCAATTATCACCTTCAAAGGATGGCTTGCTAGCTGCATTGCACTGACACATTCCTTTTGTTTTTCAATATTTCCACCAATGTCCAAATGCAACATACAGTAGAAGACAATCTCTTGTAGTTAAAAAATTCCTCTGATTTCATATTATGTAATATATATATAACACACAAACACACACATATATATATGTGTGTGCGTGTGTAATATTGTACAATATTTAATAATAATATATTGTAGTGTTTCAATATTTTATTCAACCCCTACAGTGACCTATAGTCCACTGCCACTTTCTTGAGAGCCCTCCCCTGCATGCTCACAGTCATCAGCTGACTATCCTGTAACATAGCCCACGATTGAGCCAAGCAACGAATTACCTCCTTCTCTTGTCATTAGCAAAGTGGGCATCAATCTTTCACGTTACAGGAGGCCTCATTTTCTGGCTTCTGAATAGATCTGTCTCCCGTGTTAACAGCTAATTGGCTCTGGCGCCATTGTAGCATTGAAGGTAGTCATTTAGGCACATTACAGGCGGCGGCTCTGAGGGCTTGGGAAGCACGGAGAGAGAGAGAGAGCAAAGAGAGGAGGAGTGGATGAGTGTTACTGAGATGAGATGAGTGACAGTACTAAGATAACCAAGATAATAAAAACTATTTGATTATCTCGAGCATGCATGAGTCAGTTTATTACATGTCCCACTGGTTTGACACTGGCACATGCTGTCAGTTGCTTGCGTTATTGTGAAGAATGTCACTTAACTGTGTGTACAGGACTGTGTCTGTTTTTGTGTATGCATGCCTATGCATGTGTCTGAATTTGTGAAGCCGAGGGATAGTCGTTAACTTTAAACGTCACTTAAATTGTTTGATAATATACCATTTTATTTGGTTAGAATTTTACGTGGTAAATGAGTGGCATTGAGGTTCAGTAGTTCGTTCACTGCCACCTAACAACAACAACTTTCCCGAGTTTGAATCTGGAGTTTTGAATACCGCTGTGCCTGTGGGATAGGTTAATTGGTGATTTTAAACTGTGAGCCCTGTGATAGACTGGTGACCCATTTAGGCTGCACCCTGCCTGTCACCCTATGGCAGCTGGAAGAGGTTCCAGCACCTCACCACAACCCTGAAGTGAATAAGAAGTTAAGAAAATGAATGGCTGGATAGCATTAAATCTTTTCATGTTCATGTTGCATAACTGTGGAACACAATTTAGCTTTAGAGAATCCATATTGAGTTTAATGAGTGATAACCCCCAATGATGCACCAGATAGTCAACATAATAATTACTACTTGCAGATTCATATATAATATTTTAATGTTATATAGCAGGAGAAATAAACTGATACATTTCTGCTTTTAGTTTCCCTCAATTATGCACATAATTATGAAAAATTACAGAAAATCTCTGGTTTATAAAATCTGCTAATTTATTGTGTTTAATTATTAAAAGTATAAAGTATTTACAACTAATCCCTGTAAGCCAAAAACTCGGGCCTCAAACTGCTTTATACCCTTTCTTTAAAGCTGGTTTTAAACAAAGGGTTTTCAAAGCTGGACGATGTCATGAGAGTGGACAACTTTAACATAGCCATCTTGGCTCCGCCCATCTGCTGTTCAAGTTTCTGTGTGCATAAGGAAGCCAATTGGAAGAAAACTGGCTTAAAAAGAGGATGCTAAAGAGCTAAAATGAAATTCAAGGACTATTTTGAATAGCATATCATGCTTGGATCCTAACTGGGTCCATTTTGCATAAACAGTACAATAAAAATAGATCCCACTTTACCCTCTACCCTGTTCATTTACCAACTCTGTATCACCACAGATAATAAAATTTGCTAGCGTTATAACATGAATGAGTGATTTATTGGGAATGTAAATAGTGTGTGAGTGTAGACCAGCCTGCTGATTATCCCAACCAAACATTCCACCACTTCAAAGCTTCTGCTGTAATTACAATGCTCTGAGGTGTGCCCGACTCGCACAACCACAGGCCTCTCAAGCTTCTCTGACAGATACACACACGCATACTGTACAGAACTCCACACAGTAAACACACACAGCACACGCACGCACAAACATGCTCAGACAAATTGCTTTCGCTATTATCAAGCTTAAATGATATTATGGAAAAAAGGAAGTGGGAAGTGTGGGTAATTTTGCTACACCCAGAAGAGCGCCCCTCTTATTTTTACCCCTCCTCTTCTTCCTTCCTTCCTTTATTCCTCCTTCTACTTTTCTTGCAAAATCCTCCTTTGATCTGCGGTAACACAGCAATTTGCATGTCTAAACCATATATATATATATATATAGAGAGAGAGATATAGATATATATATATGGTCATTCAAAGCACATAAAGCACATATAGGAGATTATTACTTAACAGCTCATATTACTTTTGTTTGGGTTGCAGTGTGACAGGATTCAGTTTGTACTGCTATCACATGGGTCATATTTTCCCAGTACGTGTAATTAAATAATGGATTTAATTAGTGCCAGTGGTTCCTTTATTACAAATCAATTATTTCTTTAAGCCAGGTTGAAAGATAGATTGACACACAAGCCAACAAGAATTTAACTACACCGTGTGCCCAACTCATAGAGCCAGAATACTGCCTCTTTCAGCAATTTCTCATGTGTTGCATGGAGGTGTGGTCTTTACATCTGAGGTTTTTATACTGAAAGTGAGACCAAATATAGCAATAAGGAAGTAAAGAAGTGCACAATGGAAAGAAAGAAAGAAAGAAAGAAAGAAAGAAAGAAAGAAAGAAAGAAAGAAAGAAAGAAAGAAAGAAAGAAAGAAAGAAAGAAAGAAAGAAAGAAAGAAAGAAATGCAATGACACATTATGAAGGATTGCAAGCATTAAAGAGAGTTAGAGAGAAGACTGGAGATGCAAAAGGTGGTAGCATGCCATCAACAGTGAGCCAAGAATAAGTTATATGACTGAATGACAAGATGCCTGCAGGGCAAAGAGAGAGAGAGAGAGAAAGAGAGGTGGAGGAGGAAGAAGGTGGATCCTGAACAGAGCTGCAAAAAAGGCAACAGTTTCTCCCCTGAGGAGTCGGCCCTTTCATCTGGCCGCTCACTGGCGCCTTCACAAACCTCTGATTGTCTGTGAAATAACCCCACTTTAATAAGACAGCAGTGGCAGCCTCCTGGGAACTGAGTCCTGTTCCGCAAGGCTGACATACAAGCTAGTCAAGCCTGCTAGCTACATGTAAAAGTGCTGAAATAAATTATACTATTTGCAGTTTATTAATCTCTCCCCAGGGATGTTTGAAAAAGAACTGCCTTTTTCTTTTAAAGCAATGTCTGTAATGGAAAGTGCTTATAAGCGTTCTGGGGGTTTCCCACTTTATTTTAATGCATTATATAGTTTTCTTTTTTTCTGTAACTCCCCAACAATCTTGAAAGTTACAAATCCCAAAGGCTATGCCAAACGCAATTATTCTCTCCCACAGAAAACAGTGCTGCTGAACTGCTTAAAACACTGTGGTTTGTAGTCTAGGCTTTTCTTCTTTGAATGTGTCAGAAACACACTGGCATAACACCCGTCAGCAGCTAGTTTGAGACCCCTCTAAAGAAAGAATGAGCAGCTGCCCTACAGTCTGCCATTTGTATTTACTCCACAGAGCTGCTTTCGGTAAATCAAATGCAAGAAATGCCTCGTCCAACAGAACAACAAATGTTCTGTTGTTGCCTGCGAGACTGAACACAAGTGTTTTTATTCACCACTACTAGCTCCTAAAAAACTGAACACTCAGTGAACTACCTTTTTTGATGATAATGCCTCCAGCAATGGCTTAACGTTACCCCTGGGTTTGATCGCCTTCCCACGGACCCGGTGTGTGTGTGTGTGTGTGTTTCATGAAACTGGGTTTGGTAGGTTTTGTGTAATCTTGCTGACAGATAGACAAATGGCACTGAAAAGGCATTTCAGCTCTTGCCTTGGTGGAGGAAGATGTGGTCACAGTTCAAGTAAACTTGAAAGCAGTAATGATGACGCTGCACACGGTTTGCGAGTCCAAACCCTGAAACAAAACAGTTTAAAAATCTGTATAAATCTGTTATAATTTCTTTTTTTGTTGTTGTTGCTGAACAATCTGACCTGTCTGGGCATACAAGGCTTTTTGGCCAAGAGCACTTAAAGATACAAGAGCAAGTATGACAAAAAATACTGTAAAATGCAACTTATTCCCAAAGTTCAGAGAGGTTTTAGCAGTTTCATACTGGCCTTTATGGCACTACTTCCAAAGCATAGCTATAGCAGGGTATGAATGAATCAATGTGATACAAAATAGTGATTGCATATATGATATAGTGGTAGGACTGTTAGGTGTAAAACGTGCAAGTAGTTGACAAGTAATAAATAACTGAAGCAGGCAGGCCTGTTGAAAAAAATGATCATAAGATAAGTGCACCATCCTTTAAGCTAACCACCATCAGGACAGTCAGACAGTCTTCAGATAAATGTCTAGAACAAGTGTAAAGTTCTCCATTGGGACTCACGGACGCTCTGGTAAAATATTAAATTCTCAACAGAAACATCCTACCGAGTTTGACAATGAGTTACTTCATGTCTGATTTGCAGAATGAATGGGATCAAATCTTAGGACAAGAAGACGAATGTGTCGGTCGCAGACCCAGAGAGAAACACGTGAGGGTGTAATCTAATCTGTATCCAGTCGCGCCTCACACCCAAGCTGGACTCTGCTGAGGTTTTAGCATCAGTAAATCGGCAATGTAGTTGTAACATCCTCAGAAATCGCAATGTGACACAATTCCATAAATGCCGGACTGACATACCGCACAACAGAAATGTCAGATGCAACGGAAAGTCCCAATGGAAGGAACATCAAATAAATCAGAGAGCGAGAGAGATGAAGAAGAAAGGGATCAGTGTTTCATCTCCGGGTATAACCCTCCATAATTATCTGCATGGGGCCCGTGTTTACACATGCACTCTCATGAGGTTAGAGTTAGAGCTAATCCATTACTGAAGCTTAACATGTGATAATGCTGCAGAGCTATTGTTTATGCAGGCAATGTGGAAAAATTCACTTTAACAAATAAACGGCGGTTAGCAAACAACAGATAAGGGAAAATCCAAGCTTCTGATTATTCGAAATTTAAAAAAAACTGGAGAAAAAAAAGAAGAAGAACGTGTTTTAAATTCATTTGGAAATTTGTCCCATTCAGATGACTAACTACCACCTCCTACTAATAATCATAATCGTTATTTGCGCAAACATAACCAAGTAACATGAGTTTTCTATGTTGTCCCTGAAAGCAGCACGTGGTCGCCCGTAAACATTCTGGGCTGCTGTGATTGGTCCAAGTTGAGCCGTGTCAACGTGCTGAGTCTACACACTCTCACACGCAACTTGACAGCTGAACAGTTCGCTCGTAGGAGCGAGTGACACCTGGGTAAAATTACGGCTTCGTCTCCGTGGAGTTCACCTGTTTTACGGAGGAGACTCGGAGGAGAGAGATGGCCTCCAAAGAGAGTTTGAACGACATGGGATGCAGTTCTTCCGAGGAGGACAGCAGCCGTGCGGACTTGACAGAGGAGTCGGGCGAAGAGAAGGTATCTCCCGTGGTGCGTCGGCATCATCCCTTCAGCGTGGAGGCGCTCATGTCCGGGAGAAAGACGCACACCCGCAGCGGAGAGGCTGCCTGCTTTACACCGAAGGAAAGTTCGGTGGCGGTGTCTCCCACGGGTTTAAACTCGTTGTGTGTGAGCCGGGAGACGTGCACCCCTCTCGGGGGAAACCGAAAGAGTTTAACTGCTGCCCCCTCGTCGCCAGTGAAGTCTGAAACATCAGAGTCAGAGGACTGCGCACCGTGGGTTACTACCAGCGCCTTTTCCACACAACCTCGTAAGTTTCTCCTCTCGCATTAAACGCCATCATTCAGTATCCTGCAGAAGTTTTCATTGTTTTCACTTAATACTGGAAAGTAATTCTCTGCAAGCTGTGCTGCAAAGATGCATTCTATTAAATAGTTGTTTACTGTAATGCTAAAGTGTAAATGCTATTATTTATCAGGCTGGGGTTGGTAGGCTGTATCCAACCACTCAGTTTTTACATTCAAATCAAATTTGGGGATAATCAAATGAATTAATCCCTCCTTAAATCCTAATTGTTTCTTCTCCCAGGTCACCTCAATCCTGCCTGTCAGCTGAGGAAACACAAGACCAACCGGAAGCCCCGCACACCCTTCACCACATCTCAGCTCCTCGCTCTGGAGAGGAAATTCAGGCAGAAGCAATACCTGTCCATCGCTGAGAGAGCCGAGTTCTCCTCCTCCTTAACTCTCACAGAGACTCAGGTGAAGATCTGGTTCCAGAATCGCCGGGCCAAAGCCAAGAGGCTCCAGGAGGCCGAGCTGGAGAAACTCAAGATGGCCGCTGATGCCAAGACGGCCGCGGTGGCGGCTGTTGCTGCTGGAGCTTTACACCCAGGCTTTAGGTTACCACTGTCACTGGGTGCCATGTCACTATATGGACAGTCGTACTCCTCTGCCTATCACCACCACAGACCTATCCTGCCCATTTCCCCTTTAGGAGTGTACGCTGCTCCTCTGGGCTACAGCATGTACCACTTATAATAACGGAAATATCAGTGACTAAAGGATTCCAAAAAATTGACACAGAGGAAATGTGCTCAAAAATCTCTGTGTATGTTATACAGTTTCTACCGCACGAGAAGTGTTTGTAATAACTTTCTGAGCACTTCAGAATCTGTTTAAAGATCTATTTTCCCAACAGTGAGGATAAGAGAAACTTCCTCTCTTTCCCCTTTGGACTGCCTGTTTACACGACTTGTCTGTATGAGGAGGGGTGTTGCTGTCCAGCTCTTTATAACCTCCAGTTGTTTACTTCTGCAATAATTGAGCAGGGTGAGGACTTGCACTGGGAACCATAACACAGACTTTCCAATTAAGTCTTACTACTTATCAGATAAAGCACCTAGGGCCTTAAACTCAAGACACTTTGCATGGATGAGTGGGTCTTTCAGAAACTCAGGCAACTTCTTGTCTTTTTAAAAAAAAAAAAAAATTTCAATTTTTTCAAAATTCAGGTCATTTGTGTCCTTTAAGC
>VURO01019774.1:9563-30423 GCA_015108175.1 Pelvicachromis taeniatus
GGACAGTGGATGTGAAAGGTAAATGTCTTCCTGCAGGGGGGTTGGCTGTGGATCATTGTATGCACTGGTGTTCAAGTTACATGAGATGAGATGAAGTTAATGTAATGTCACGCTACTAACAGGCAGGGAAAAAGCCCATGTCCCGATGACATCATAATCCACATGGAGGGTCCACCTGAACAACGTTTTTTCCCCACTCTGAGTATGGGGTAATAGCCCCCTATAGGGCCCCTTCACCGCTACATATGGTGACCTCTGTACCCTTTTTATATTTTAGACTTCCTGTTTTACGTATGTCAGTGGTTCTCACAATTTTGAGTTATTCCATCTGCAGTAAAAAGTATCTTAGTTGAATTTTAGTGAAATAAAGACCAGTTTGATAGCATAAATGAATACTGTTCAGTTTATTTTCCCTCTCATGAGCTTAGTTTTGTTCCGTATTTGTCCCTTATCATCTGGGCTGTAACCATCCAACCATCCATGTTCTTCCGCTCATCCAATTCGGGGTCGAGCTGGAGGACCCTGAGCTGGAGCCCAGCCTATGACACCTATCCCAGCTGTCGTAGGGCGATGTACACATTTACACTAGGGCTGGGCAAAACGATTATTTTCCAAATTGATGAATCTAGTGATTAATTTTTCTATTCATCGATTAATCTAATGATATATGTTACTGCTAAGCAGCTTAAATTAGCTTTGCATTTACGGAGGTTGGGTGTTTATCTCTGTCTATGAGTGAGTGTATGTCTACGTGGGGGGTGTCTGGATGAATTAAAGGGTAAAAACCAGCGTTAGTAAAAAAGTTGAAAACTTACGGTCGTTTTATGATCGGCCATTTCATCCTTAAAAAGCCAGCAAATGACTGAATCGCTTCCTTTTCGATTAAAATATCCCCATACTGTAGAACTGCGTGTTCGGGGGGTGTGGTTTAAGTCAACATGTTACCGCTACTCACTGCCGCCATGTGTTTTTTTGAAAGTGACGACGCATCGACACAAATTTATTACGTCGACGTATTTTACGAGTCGACGTAATCGATTACGTCGACGCGTTGTCCCAGCCCTAATTTACACCTGTGGGTAATTCAGAATTAACCTAACATCACTGACTACTTGTTTTCGGACTTGATGTAACCGGTGTTTATAAATTAACAATGTCCAGAATATTTTTCTCTTTATTAAACATACTTCAAGTGCAGTACTTGTGCTCCACTAGTAGAAAAGGCTAAAACCTCTGAAGAGAGGTTTAGAGACTTTATTTTGAAAAAGAAAATGACAGAGGTCCAGACCTCAGTGACCTCATAGGTAGTTACAGCCATAACTATTAACCATGCTGTGGGTGGCTGAGGCCTGTTCTACAGTTTGACACCAGTTGATCTCTATATAATTTGGTGTTTAGTATCAGACCTTTTAATATAAACCCGTTACATTGGCATTTAATTTCTGAAAGGTTAAGAATTCATGATTTACATGATTGAATACATGATTTAAATGCGTAAACAGACACGTCTTGAAATCAAACCTGTGTCTATATGAGTGGACTGTGAGGACAAACCTTAGTGGAGCGGGTCTATAGAGCTGATGTCTCTGTGCTGGACCACTGATGGAAGTGCTGATGGTTTAGTGGCCTGGCAGATGAGATTCAGTCAGAATTACTAAAACTACAGCACCACTTCCCGCTGTGAACCCCCAGCAGCAGTCTGGGATCATTTCCAGATATTCCATTGTTTCCCTTCTTTTGGTTTTTTGACTCTCATTAAATCGAGTGTGTTTGCATGTGTGTGGAGATGCAAGCATGCCAGGATGTGCGCTTGCACAATCTGCTGTCTGCATGAATCTGACTTGGGAGTCTTAGTGTCTCAGTCGCAAACTGAAATAGGATGCAAATTTATGAATACTTTGTGCAGAATAGCTGGCAGTATCCTCAGAGGAGCAACTTTTGTTTTGGTTGGAGTATCACACTGACCCTCATTCCACTCCCACAGCCTCATCCCTCACCATGACTTTCATCCATTCACATGTGACCCATAGTTTGTTGATCGCTGCTCACAATAAGAGTTTAAGATAACGCTTTCTAGTGGGAGACGTTTTGATTTCTGAAGTTATCTTTGCTATTTCCGAGTAGTTTTTAGAGATTCAGTTTTCAGCTCGTATCTTGAAGGAGTTTAAAAATGTCTTCTTTGGAATCTGCACTTAAGTAGTAGCTGCTTACTGCGGAAGTTATACGCCAGCACACTGCCTTATAGGAATAATTATATCACAGGAACACAAAAGCAAGTGAGCTTTAAAGACCGATGAGCGTTGCAGGGAGTTAAGCTGCACTTTAAAGTTGCATCCACTTGTTTGAAAACCAGGACTTATAGTCTTCCTGCCTCCTGCCATCTTAGTCCCGTCCAACTGACCTGACATCATCTGTCCTGCAGACGCGCACAATGCTAACACATGCTGTTGTGCTGAATGGCCATACTGGGCTTAGTGTTATCTGGATGCTCATTTCCTGGTCCTCACACCTCACTGCCCTGTCCCCACACACACACACACACACACACACACACACACACACACACACACACACACACACACACACACACACACACACACACACACACACACACACAATGAAATGCATACACAGTGAGAGAGGGAGGAGGGGAGATTACGAAGGTAGTCACAGAAGTTAAAGGTTACTAAGTCTGCACCTCCCGGTGATTGTGGGTCAGTGTGTTGCGCACCCTTGTGCTTTGCACGCATACGCGTGTGCATTGAAGGTGGACAAAGCGGAGCTTGTGTGCACGAGCACACAGCTGCAGTGACCACATCGTGTTGATGAGGTCTTAATCAGAGCGCTTACAGCTGGGGTTAGAAGGTCGTTGGGTGACTCTAGGTTTTGATTGGGCCCCTGGGAACCTGAGCAAGCCTGAGGGCACGAAGGCAGGGTGGCAGCGGAGGGCCACAACGCCACGACATGGCTGATTTCTCTCGGTCAGTGCACCCAGCATGCTTCTTTCTTTCTTTCTTTTTTTTTTTTTTAAAGCGTAGGTACTCACATGAATTCACACACATCTGATTGGGCACCACACAGAGACAATAGCCAGAGGTTTGTTATGGCAATGCAGGAAGGGCCTATTGTGAGACTAAGCCAGCTCTCGTATTAAAAACAGTCTCTTCAGCTCAAAATCTTTGCAATGAAGATATCAGTAAGTTAAATGTATAATTGTAAAAGACAGAATATAAAAGATTGGAATGGTTTAGTGGGTTTTTATAGGGAGTCTGCGTCCCCACTGTGGACTGTGTCTGGAGACAAGGATGGCTCGCACAGATCTGGAGAGTTTAGAAAGCCATTGTGCTGGAGATCTGCGGGCATGTTTTGCGTCTTCGTCACGGTCACAGTTTCTAAAATTGCCCTCTAAATTTCAGTAGAAGTTTAAAATAAATCAAAAGCTGCCACTGGAAATTTGGACCACAGCTTCCCTGTCCACGTTTATTTACATGAGCGTTTGAAAGTGCAAGAATATTTCCCTTGTGGGCCACTGAAAAAGATTTGTGACTGTGGCCTTTTTTGTTCCAGTGTGGAAAAGAAAAATGAGGTGGTTTTTGACCAGACTACTACTATATGTATGGTGCCCGAAGCAGCAGAAAATGTTTGGTGATGTGCCACCAACAGCAGCAGAAAATACTGACCACACACAACCCATTGACAGAGTATAAAGCGATCGTTATGCTGGCCTAAGGACCAGAAGATGAACAGTTTGGTTTGGTATCGGGGAGCTTAACACCGCAGCAACATCCTCCCCTGTATGGGTGGTAAAAATCAGTTAAAAATTACAAGACATTTTAAACATGCAATCTGAGTATTTCTTTGCTTACATGAAATGCAATTATAATAATTAAAAGTTCGATCAAAGACTGACCTAGCTGAGAACTTTCTGCTGTCGATTCCACAGAATACCTTGGTGATAGCCTAATGGTCTTCTCTGGCCCCGTGCACGCATCCCCTTCTTTGCTTTAAGCTCTTAAAAGTCCAAGGAGAGAACTATAAAATGAAATATGAAAGAAGGAAAGGTGAAGCGGAGGTCACTGCAGAGCAGTTGCTCAAGAGCGACTGGTTTTCCTCCATCCAGCAGACGTTCTTTGGAGGCAAAGCTGCAGTCAGAACCAATCAGTTTCTTTAAGAACCAGTAAATGTAACATGTATTTATGTTCTGAATAAGTATATGCTATATACTTTTGATACAGTGACATGCCCAGATCCTGTCCTATATATCATGCGCATCCTTTAATATGCAGTATTAGATCCACATCACGTTTCTTAGTGATGTCTAACATCTGTCTTGTTTCAGGAAGCAGATGCTTTGTAGCACTCTGCCCTTCAGGATTACTCAAAATTAGAGGCCTTCCTTTCCTTCTATAAGAGACTACATGTTTGAATGTTGATTTTTCTGCCCAGTGTTTAAATGCTGCTGTTTATTCAAACTTGTCTCGTCTAATCCTAAAATGCTCACTGAAAACAAATGGATGGGGATGAGCCGTGTTAGGTGAGGATGAGTGGATGACGACACTGGGTGGAAGACGCAAACATCGCCTTTTGCTCTAATGGACCCAGCTGTTGGAAGGGTAATCGTGCACATACAGGCTGTGACAAATGAACAACAAAGCCTATTTCAGGGAACCGCTGTCCACATGAAGAAAAGCAGCAGTTCAGGTGCTTCCTCGTGTCGGTGTGAATTCCTGCGACTCCATCAGTCCACTTTAAAATCTTTCGTGGTCAGCTGCCCAGGATTGGCTGTTGTCGTACCTCCAGTCTCTTTTATTTCAGTTTCTTCATGTTGCGAAATATAAATCTAGAGAGCTTGGCTGCCCTTTAAGCATTTCAGTTTTTATCTGCTTGTTGGTGAATGATGACAGACACACATAAATACACACACTTTTTAGGTCACGCTAAAAGACAGTCTTTCTCACGAGACCGGCACACTGACAGGCACACACCCACAACAGAGGAAGGTTAAAGCAGTGTAATCCAAGCCACACTGGTTCACTTCATAGTTCAGATGTTTCTGTTTTAGACGACCGATTGACAAAATGATTAACCCTTTTGTGATGCAGTAAAATATACTGAGTGCTATATGGCTAGATTCTAAAAGTCATAAACTGAGTGAGAGTACTACCCCATTTCTGAAAAGGTTGCGACGCTGTGTAAAATATAAATCAAAGCAGAATGCAATGATATGCAAATCTCATGAAGCTCATATTCAATTTGATGGCAGCAAAATGTCTCAGAAAAGTTGAAACAGGGTCACGTTTATCTCTGCGTAAACGTGCAGCCATGTTTACATGCCTGACGGGGCCTTGTGCCTTGCACACAGAGATTTCTTCAGATTTTCTGACTCTATTGATGATACTATACATTGTGGACGATGAGGTGGTCACAGTCATTGAGGAACATTATTCTGAAATTATTTCACATTTTCACAGAGTTTTTCGCAGATTGGTGAAACTACTGTCCGTCTTCACTTCTAAGTTGCTCTTTTTAGACCCAATCATGTTACTGACATGATGCAAATTAACTGAATTATTTGCAAATATTCCTCCAGTTGTTTTCTTCTAAAACCACTTAGTTTTCCAGCTGTCCCAACTTTTCTGAGACATGTTTCTGCCATCCATTTAAAAATTTGCAAATATTTTCAATGATATAATAAAATGTAGCAGTTTTCTAAGTTCTATTGTAAGTAAAATATGGGTTTATGAGATTTGCAAATCATTGCATTCTGTTTTTAATGACATTTCTTACGGCTTTCCAACATTTCTGGAATTGGGTTCGTAGATGCAATCCAAACAATTGTGGTAAAAATCAAAATTTGCCTTTAAGAATTGCAGTGCGTACAGCTTGTGCATGTGTGATCCATGGTGAGGCTTCGCTATGTGGTGCTCAGGGATTCTAGTCTGCTATGCTGGGCCCACGGGGTGTCTCTATAGGGAGATTAGTGGCCTTCCGCTGGCTCAGTGGGCTCTGTTAGATTTGGGTCTTAACATTGTTACAACAAGCAGACAAACTGCTTTGCAGCTCTTTTTCATTCAGCCCCAGTTTTTGGGCGACCCACCAACTGGGTGCTGGGTGGATCGAAGGAAAGGGATGGTAAAGAAAAGAAAGGGATGTCAGGGAGGAAAAAAGCAACCAGTGACATCCACCGTGAACAGTCATGTTTATTTATTTATGTATTTTTCTGGAAATCCCATCAGTCATCAGTGTGTGAGTCGAGGTAATTGTATTTACTGCTGATTAATTGATAATTGATAAATGCTGTGGTGCAGTTTAGTGCTGAGAGGACCGTGAGCAGGACCATGTGGAAGCCCTGCTCGGCCCGGAGATGAAAGACAGACCTCCCCTCGTTGTTTTGGTCCTGCATCAGTTTTGTTTTCTCAGGAGGCACCAACGAAGGCCAACGAAAGATCTCGATCCAGTCAGCCCCAATAAAAAAAAATAAAAATGTTGGGGATGGTAGAGGAGGCTGGGCAGGGGACTTCCCTGCCAGGGGATGCCAGATGTGTGACCCGACACATCACTCTGCGATAAGAGCGACAGCTGACTCCGAGCAAGAAGCATATGGGAAGACGGAAAAATTGATAAGTCCAGAAGAAAACAATTGTGGAGATATGAAAAAAAAAAAAAAGGGAGAGAATATGGGCAATGTGACAAATAGACGATTCAGAGATTCTAGCATGGGAAAAAGGGGGTTTTTGAGAAGGAGAGAGGCTTCTGTTATTCATCTGCACTTCACATGTGCAGTCCTTTTTTCACTGAATGTACCAGCATGGTGAGTCCTCGAGGCATCAATAACCAGACGCTCACTCAACACAAGTTTCAGCCCTCTTTCCACCCCTAACAGACTATGTAATAAAACCAGTGTGTTTCACAGAGACTCTCTCTTTTGTCATTCACTCCTCCCCCCACATTTTATGTCTAATTACCTTACCAACACTACGTTGGGCTGTGCAGGGTCACCTATTTATACAATGCTCGCGGGGGGCCGGGGAAAGATGATAGCGATTTATTGGTCGTGTTTTTTTATTTTAATAGACTTCAGGCTCTGCAGAGCACATGTTTGCTCCTGTTAGTGAAGGGAACTGTTTTCTTCCTCTTCACAGGTTATGACTGACCATCCATGAGCTAATGGCTAATGTTATCTGAGTGATCTGCTCACCACTAGATCCCCCGCTGCGTCTAACCTGGACACTGCAGAACAAAAACAGACCACATGCTGATCTGTGTTGTTTTAACCCTCTGGGGAGAGGGAAGAGATAAGTGATAAAGATCTCTGGTGGGCTTTTGGCCAATCCCTATTGTTCAGACGAAGAGAGGAATCTATCACTTCATCAGTTTGCTCCGTAGTACGTGCAGGCGAAGTAATGTTTAATGTAAGGGACCGGCCTATTCTTTTGTATGTGGCAATGGAGGTTGTGCAAAAGTGAAAGAAGAGGAAAAGAAAGGGAGGAGATGTGGAAGAGAGAAAAGAGGCAAAAGTAGCAAAATGTCTGGATAATGCTGGTAGCAGACAATATACAATCAGGCAAACAGAAATTTAACTCAGTCTTAAATCACAATCAGTGTGCTGATTATGGACGCAGCAGGTCAATTTAAGTTGCATTAGCGTGAATAATGCAAACGTTCCTAAAATATCAGCCGCAACAGCGAAGACCCCAAGAGAATGTCTTCATTTACTTTGTGGGATTTAATAATCATCGAGTTACAGGAGTTACAGTGAGTGGGCTGTGCAGGACACCAGTCGCCACAGGACCACCGCAGCCACGGGGCTCCTCTGCAGTGTGTCGCTTTCATCTCTTCTCCCATGAAAAACCTCTGTTACCCTCCCAACACAAAAAAAACCCTGTATAGTCAACACAGAGATCCATCCAAAACTTAATTTAAGGAATCACTTTATCACTTTACAACGTAAAAAGTAGCAATTTAACCACATCAGATCGACTGAGGTGCATGTTAAGGTGTGTGTGCGTGTGTGTGCAGTCACCCCAGAACCTCCCCTTAAAGTAGCCATAATGAGAACAGCATGTATTGAGCAGCAGAGAGAGAAACCAGCAGAGTTCTGTTAGCTGTGTGTTATCAGTTGGCCTTTGATAGCACATATTGCAAGTAAAATTTTACAGCCATTTAATTTATTAAATGTGGAGTAAGTTTTATAAATCTCTTTTATACACGAATCCATACCCTCAGAACTACCTAATATAAGGTCCCAATACTAATATTAATTAAAAAGGCACAAATGTTTACATCTTTGTTTTTGTTTTCTCCTAACACGCAAAGCTGTCATATCTGAGCGGCCACGCTTTTGTGCATGTATATGTGCGTGTGCCCGTCAGTCAGACTCCAGACAGTGGTAAGCCCAGAGGAAATACAGCTCCATAAAGTATGCAACCGTGTCCAATAGGAGACTTACGTAAAGGGCAAAGAGAGGTAACACGATTTCTAACTTTCACTCAAAAAAAAATCTAAAAGATTAAATCAATTCACCAGATGATCATTGTTTTTTTTTTGTTTTTTTTTACCTTAACTCTGGTAGTGTTTTTAACATGTCTTTTTAGAGGACGGTGGTCTCTGTTGGTCCTGGCTGCTCATTGCCACCACCAGCATTGGTCAGAGTTAGGAAGGTTAAGGCTGTGCCAAGAAGAGATGAGTTAAAATGAACTGAAATTACCTTTGGGTCTTATTGGTATGAGCTGTAGATGAAAGAAATACACTGTACTGCATTTATTCCTGGTCGGCCTTTCATAAGGGGGGCAGTGGCATTTTGGGAACTCTGGATATCGGAGATCAGACGCACAGTTTGCTTTTTGTCACCATCTGCTCCTTTCCTTTCTGAGCACATGTGCTTGGTGTGTGTCATATGTTTGCTCCTCGGCTTCACACATCGTGTGTGTGTGTGTCTGTGCGTATGTGTCATTCCAGTGTTTGCTGATGCAACTCAGTTTGGTCTAAAGCACAGGTAACGTATTACGATGTCACATCTGGTCTCGAGTTCTTTTGTCGGGTTGTTTGAAGTTGTGGCCTGAGCTTTGTATCATTTCTCCCTCAGTGACTATTTCACCTCTCTGTCCCCGTCCACTTGAAATGCAGACTGGATGCTGCAGGCTTCATTCCTCTGCGTGACTTTTTTAAGTTTTTAATGGAGGTCCAGCCCTCGGCTGATCCTCGATGATCCAGATATTATAGTGTAAAACAAAAAAAACAAAAAAAGCTGTAAAGATTCAGACTTTGATGATCTGCGCTGAAATAATCTGACTTTGATGAGCTCCACTGCGGTAATCGTACTTTAATGACTCTCAGATACTCTGTGCCAATGTTGCTCTTGTTCATTAAGACAGACAGAATCACTGATGTATAGCAGCAAGAGCGATCCATCACGGAGGAAGTTGAAAGAGGGAGCTGACTCGAAAGAACAACATGAGGCAAAGAGGAAAGAAAGGGCTTGAAAAGCAGCATGAAAAAAGTCTCTGCCAATTATTTCGGGCTGTTTAGAAATGCAATAAGATGTTTACAGTCATTATTTGCAGGTGGAGACGCTGAGATCACTGTCAGTGAATTCCTGTCTGACGGACCGCGTCACTGTGAGAAAGGGCCTCTTCACTAAAGAATAACTTTCTCCTGCTATTGCCTATAAATCAATCAGAGAGGAGAGTTTGGGTTGGAGTAGCCATTAAAGTGCCAATGATGCTGATTAATGGATAATCTCTCATGTAAAGTGCTCTTGAGCATTGTTTATGAGGTGGTGGATGTTTCACAAAAACAACAGAAACGATTTTAGATATGATTTCCTTATGGCTCTGTCAGATCTGTCAGGAGCTGATGATTCCTGAATCATGCAGCTTCTCTCCTGCTCAGCTGCCAAAAGCTCCCCCTTGTGTTCAGAGATATGTAAAATGAGGATCCTTCGGGGTTTCTCCGGGATATGATTTTTATCTCCTCTGACTTACTCCTCTCTTTTGTGTATCTTGCATGAAGTTAAAAGACTTTTTGTTCTCTAACTTTCAGATGCAGAACAAATTTTCAACACAAATCCGTGGCACGTTTCCCTTCTGCATGGATGAGGAGAAAGTTAACTAATAATGTCAAACAAAGAGAATGTATATGAATATTTACATGTATGAGCATTGTGATATCTTACAATGGTAATAAACTGCTGACAAAGTTGTATAAATATCTAAATATTCACTTTGTTGCTTTTCAGACGTTGGGAAAATGTGAAAAGTGCATATAAAGCCGTGCTTCATTCGAGGTCCTGCAACAAAACTCTGCAAACCTCATGAAACGTGTCGTCCTTTTTGACTTTTTTCTTTAAATCTCCACTAAAAACAAATTAAAGTTACAGATTACTTAAATTAATCTGTCTCAAATAATCGACGCGTGGTCCCTTTTCAGCTTCTGATTGATCTGTGTCGCCTGTACAGATGGCATCTCTTTGTCTTTGCCATGTGCTTATCTGTTATGCTGTTTAGCGCATATTTAAGAACAGCATGAGTTATTGGAGCATTTTTAACATCTTCCAGTGTTTTGGGTTTTTTGGGGGGGTTTTGGAGCAAAGTATTTGAATCCAGTTCAGTTTGGATAATAAGTGTAGCCAGTTTAAAAATGCATGTGTAAATACGGTATTTAAATGTCTGTAGAGAGCAGCGATAACTAGCCTGACTGTTACATTTTAGCAGTATCATGCTTTGCAGCTGAGTCAGGAGGGTTTGAGGTGGACAACTACACAACTTCTTGTTGTGCTTCTGTTGGTACTTCCATCTTTAGGAGTTTAATTTATTCAGCATTTTGGCAACTTGTCTCATGACAACCCTGAATTAGACAAATATGGATGGATGGATGAACTTTGAGTAATTACTGAATGTTCTTTGGGAGTAATGATTCATGGGAGAAATGTGTATATCAGAGGAACAGCTCGGGTTGAGTGGTTTAGAGACAAAGTTGGAGAGAAATAGCTGAGATAGTTTAGAGTGAGGATTCTATGTTAAGGGGTGGAGCCAAGCCATAATTATGACTCTAAATCTCGATTGGGCGCCATTGACCTGGTGGATGTTAAGATGTTAAAGTTTAATGCTTAGAGAATGCACGATGTCTTTGCAGATCCTTCCAAGTGGAGAAGTTCAAATACACATCAACTGCAGCGCTGTCGACTGACAATCATTTGACATTGCACATTCACACATGCTCACAAGCAAATGCTGAAATTCATTATTCAGGTATTATTCTTTCTATTAACTGTTTTATTTTTTTTTCTCTCCCTCCATGTCGTTGGGCCGGCATCTCTCTGTGATCTACCTTCATCTTTCCGTCACGTCAGGTATGTGTTTTAAGTTGGCCCCACCTCCTCTTCCCAGCTCTCTTTTCTTTTTATCCTATTGTCACATATTCCCAATTGTTCAGTCACTGCTTTCAACTAATATGTTAAACAACCACGCTGTCAAGACACTCAACACACGAGCCTGAATGTCCTCCACGTGTTGAGCCAGCAGTGGTACATATTGGGGCATTCAGTCGCCCACTGCAGTGAATACTGTATATTCCAAGCACACTGACAGTGTGCCAGTAAATATCATTAATCACAGTCTTGTTTTGGCTCTTTGAGTCAGCCATGTGGAAGTGATTTCTGTGGCTTAAACACTGTTTAACTTTTGGGCACTGCAATGAGTTTTACTCCTTCAGCGTCTTGTTTTTTATTTTCTGTTCTAGCCAGAGTTGCTCACAGAGTGACTCTGCAGTTATTCACTCCGGCTAAAAATATATCTTTCCCGCTGCTTCGGCCCCTCCTTTATCTGAGGAAATGGCAGTCAGAAGAATCACAAGCTGCATGTTTCTGTCTTGTTTTCTGTTGTTTGATGCAAAAAACAACAACTTTCAAGCACAGTGGTTACACACTTGACTCTGTGATACACATGTTTGCAAATGTAAGAACACGACAACACATCGGTAAGTGTTTCCTGATGGGCACAAAGTGGACGTAGATGAGATACGTCCTAACAGGTGGAGAAAAGGGAGAAGGATGTTCTCTTCAACCACCTCTCAGCTTTTCTTTTCTCCTGTGGCGGTACAAGTAGTTTAGAAATATTTGTTGAACAAATGTCAAAGGAGATTCATCCTGGTCCCCAGATGATTTTTTTTCTCCCCTAAAGTGAGTCATCTATGACAGCTTTACGTTATCTTCAGTTTACCGGCAAACACATTTAGACTAATCACGGCGGGATAATTGAGTTGACTGCGTCACCAATGTATTCAGCACTACTGTTAATCTGAAGATAGTGACAA
Source organism: Pelvicachromis taeniatus (assembly GCA_015108175.1). Taxonomy (NCBI): domain Eukaryota; kingdom Metazoa; phylum Chordata; class Actinopteri; order Cichliformes; family Cichlidae; genus Pelvicachromis; species Pelvicachromis taeniatus. The sequence goes on from VURO01019774.1 coordinate 21,876, forward strand.
ATATAATTGTGTATGTCTGTATTTTTATTGAGTCTGAATGTCTGGACGTATAAAGTAGATAAAGGTGTCTCAGTGAGTCACAGCATGTGTCTGGCTTGGAAACAGCTGCCATGTTCCACCACCCATTTTTGCACTAATTTCACAGAAATGGAGACGCAAGAGAAGAGAAGTGGGAGTTGATATCAGGTTATTTTAAGATTTTTAAAAAATAAGTAAAAAAAAAAAAAACTCTTTGCCAGTTGTATCATACTCTTACTGGCCACTTTGTTAGGTACACCTGTTTTACTTCAGAATGTGGAAAGAAAGGTGATTGAAATGACTTTGAATTTTTATATTCAACAACTTAACAAAAAGTTGTAGAATAGATCAGAGTGGAAAGCAGTGCAGATAAATGCAAACATGGCTTCATGACACTCATCTTTTATCACATGGATGTCAGTGTAAGTTGTTTCTATCACATTTAACCTGAGAGGGTTAAATGAGGCGCTTTTGTGATATTTAAAGGATCAGATTGCATTTTTTATTTCTCCCCAATATCCAATCCAGTAATTTAGGACAGGATCGGACCGATACTGATACTTTATATCAGATCGGTCCATCTCTAACCTACCATACCAATACTCAAAAATCCCCACTCGTTACATCCAAGTTCTACAGAAGTCTCAACACACAACATGTTAATCCTTGAAGGAGATAGGCTACAGCAGCAGAGGAAGACCTCCTGTCAGCTGATCTTAGCCACGATTAGTCCAAACTGACCAATTCTTTCTGCAGTCATCAAAAGTTGGTGAAAACCACATTTAAGGATGGATGCGTCCTGCTTAAATCATCTGAAACTGTTTCTTGACATGACAGCAAGTTCACTGTACTCAAACAGCCTCCACAGTCACCAGATCTCATTACAGCAGAGCACCTTTGGGATGTGGTGGAAGAGGAGATTTGCATCATGGATGTTCAGCCAACAACTCTGCAGCAACTGTGAGATGCTATCATGTAAATCAAAATCTGAGAAATGTTTCCAGCACCCTGTTGAATCTATGCCATACAGGCAGTACCACCCTGGTACTATCAAGGTGTCTAGAAACTGCTTATTTGCCATCTTGTAATATTTTTGAATGAGAACTGAAGCACAAGCTCTGAATCATGACAGCTAAACTCAATAAAAGTAGACAGAAATTTCATATTAGCAAACATAAGTTTTAAAAGTATTAGCGCACACTAGACTTTGTAATATGGGATACTGTATTAGTAAAATAGCTAATGTTCTATAGCATATGGCATTGCCCTGCAGCAGTTTAGATGTTAATCTTTTAAATATTTCCTGAGCAGCTCTTGCCAGTTTTTGCAGTTTTAGTTTATGAACTCATTTCTGCTGTGAAAGCAGATCTGACATGCGTTAAGTATGTTATCATTGTCCTGTTAAATGCAAGTGGAGGAAAGCTGTGACTGGTTTCACTTTATTTCTTTGACTGGCTAAATTTGTGGCCCAGGGAATATCTAACATCCCTGAAAAATCAAAAATAAATACATACATGTTTTAACAAATTTTAAATCCGGCGTGAGAATCTGGGCGCCTGCCAAAAGGTGTGGAAACCTCTGCTGTCACTGCTGGAGCGCTGCGAATGTAACCGAAAGTCTGATGACGCTACTTCTCAGTGGAAGTTAGGCTGGTTTCCCGTCACTTCAAAAGGACAAGCATACAGTTCAACAACAAACTCGGAGCTTAGCACTTGGGACGGCTATTGGATACTGACTGTAGAATCAAAACAAACCTGATAAAGCAAACAGGACCCCCTTCCCTGGGCCAACGGATGCGTGCTGGGGGGGCACCACTTGGCCTGCTGGGGGGGGCTCTTTAATGTGCCTTGGAGGCGTCACACTGGAATGCTCTGCATAAACAAGCCTCAGCACACATGTGTTGATGGTCAGTGTGTGAGTTGAAGGAAAGCACTGTGATGTGTGTATCTGTGTGACTTTTCTGCTAAGCATAGTCTAGGCTTTATACGGACCCCTGTATTAACCGCAAACCCACACTGTGGTTGTCAGAGAAAACACGCCTGCAGCGACTCCAAACAATGATGTTTCGGCCTGAGTCTTTCCAGGTTTTCCAAAATCACATCTTTATCTTTTTTACAGAAGTCTATAGCAACATTGGGGTTATTCAAAACACACAGTACAATTACACAATCCCTTTACTTCCGTCTTGTTTACCTTACTGCGCTGTCTTGTGTGGCAGTTAGTGACGGGGAAACAAATATCCTGTTTCTCCTTCATCTCTGTCTTAAGCCATTATTTATTTTATTCTCACTCGTGTAAACATTATTATTATTATTAGAGCACAGAACCAAATATAACAGAACTGTAGCACAAGCCTTTTGGGTAACGTCTAAGGTCTGTTTTAAGTTTATAGATCACTTCTCAAAAGAAGAGAAACAAAGGTCTGGGGGACATTTGATCCACTTACAGCAGTATTTCCCTGTCAGAGCTCCACTTCAGTGACATTTTACATACAGTCAAGCCCATAATTATTCACTCCCCTGGCAAATTTTAACTTAAAGTTTTTTATTCAGCCAGCAAGTTTTTGTTGTTGTTTTTTTTTTTTACTGGAAATGACACAAGCGTCTTCCAAAAGATAATAAGACATTTGATCCTTTTCTACACAACCAGTTGGTAAATCTCATGTACGAGTGCTTTCTTTTAGTCATGTTTGCGTTCTGGCAGTAATTGCTCACCTGCAAACTGCTTTGCAACCCCCTTCTACTTACATGGAGTAACTGACTCAGTCGGTGTCAACCGTGTTGTCACTGATGTCTGCTCTGTTCTGGGTAGTTGCTTCTCCATTCCTCTGACCTTCTGTGGTTCATTCTATGCATTCACATTCATCAGAAACTTTGTTAGGATCCTTTTTTTCTTCTTGGCTGCCTTAATTCTTTATAGCATATATTCAACAAGGTGCTGAAAACATTCCTCAGAGATTTTCGTCCATGTTGACATGATAGTGTCAATCACTTGCTGCAGATTTGTTAGCTGCACATCCATGATGTGAATTTTTCTGTTGGATTAAGATCTGGTGACTGTGAAGACCATTTGAGTACCGTGAACTCGTCTGAACTCGTTGTAATGTTCAAGACACCAGTTTGAGATTATTAGGGTACACCACGGTGTAACCATCAAATTGGGTTCACTGTGCCAAAAAAATATCACCCCACCACCAATAGTGTGAACCACTGATGCGAGGCAGGATGGATCCATCCATCATGTTGTTTATGCCAAAATGCCCAGTGTTGGTGTGCTTGTGTAAATTGTTGCCTGAGTTCCCTGTTGTTAGCTGTTGGAGTGCCATGCAGTGTCACCTTTATATGCTGCAGTAGCTTATCTGCTTCAAGATTTGAAGTCTTGTGCATTCAGAGAGGTTCTTCTGCATACTTCTGTCATCCCCAACTTTCCCAGTCATCTGCCACTCTCTGGATATTTTCTGTTTTTCGCACTATTCTCCGTAAACCCTAGAGGTGGTTATGTGGGAAAATCCCAGTAGATCTGCAGTTTCTGGAACACTCAGAGCAGCCTGTGTGGCACCAACAATCATGGCATGTTCAAAGTCTCTTAAATCACCTTTCTTCCCGATTGTGATGTTCAGTTTGAACTTCATCAGGCCATTTTTTATGTAAATGCACGGATTTGTTGCCATGTGATTGGCCGATTAGATATCTGTGTTAAGATGTTGTTGGACAGATACGTACATAATGGCTGGTGAGTTACAGACAGACTTTATATTGCTGACAGATACGTGTGTTTTCACTTCTGAAATCCTGGGTGCTAATTAGCTAACACTAGCTTGCTGTTTAATATTGATCCATCAGCATCAAAGTACAGTAACAGCAAAACAGTAATAGCTTATGACATAAACCAACTCTTAACTTATTTCTCATGTTTTAATGACTCCTCATTGACAACCTGATTTGATTTGGAGAAGAAAGAATTGCATTAGTGTAGCTGCTCTACTGGTCTGAAATTATAAACATGGTTTTTGTGTAAGCTGTTCTATCCACTTTGATAACAGATCAACTAACTTTGTACATTTGTTTGTATGTAGCGGTATTGTAGGTTCATTGCCTAACAATATAAAACACCTTGAGGCAACTGTTAACAGCTATCCATCATTATGACCGAATAAAGCCAGATATAAGTACAGTTACTTTTAGCAGGAAAGCTTTGTTTTGTTCTCTCCGTGGGTGTTTCCTGAAAACTATAAATATGCCCATTCCTCGTGATGACTGTTTCTGCTGTCAGCATCGCCTCCATGCCATTTGTTCTTATATCATTCATTTAGATCACATCAATGGAAAACACATAACTGCTATGCAGTTATTCCATACAGCATTGTGATGAAATAATTCTGTTAATATTTTGCCTGAAATCTTTGAGTTTTAAATGTTTATCAATTACTGAAAGGCAAACATTAGTGCGTTTCATTGCCCCCAAACATCTACACTTTCCTTTGTATTTGTTCTATTCAGATGTGAGACGTGAAGTTAAGTGAGGCGTGTGATGGGTTTTCTGAGCTGTAAGCATATTAATGATGTGACTAATTCATTAATCCCTGCGTGTGATAGTGATATTCCACAATGCTTATTTGAATGCATAAACATGGGACTGTTAAAACCTCGTGTTTGGCTCTTAATGTAAATTAAAAAGATTAAAACAGGGACTTATCTGGTGTAGATTACGTGAAAAATTGGGAAAATATTAACAAACTCAGTTTGTATATGGCCTTGGACGTCCTCGAGGAACTCGAGTCCCGACTCTATAAACAAGTTTTCTGGAGTAGTTTATGTTTACTTATATTTTACATTTGCTTTTTTTGTCATGCTGTGAGCGCTGCCATTTGTTGCTGTTTTTCTTTGCTTCTTCAGATACAACCATTACCAACTTTGTCAGCCTTGTTTACACGCTTGCGTAAACATCTCACAGAGGGTGGAAAATTGAGCCACAATTAAAGACGAGAGGGACTAAAGTGAAAGCTTAATTTTCTTTCGTTATAAGGAAATGTGTGTAAATGATTGGGCCTCTGATGGTATTTGAAAAGGTTAGCCATCTGTTCTTTCATGCTTGATGGTAACCATGTTGATCGGTTTGGGTTTACAATTCTTGCCAAGCACTTAAAGCAAGGCCCCCTAATAAGAGTCTGAGGGCATAACTTCTGAGACACTGAAGAATGAAAGGAAGGAAAATACTTTTAATTAGAAGCCTGCCATTTATTAATGTCTTAATTTTCTCCACATACAATAAATGGTATGCCTGGTGATTTAATGAACTCCGGGCAGGGGGATTAATGCAGCCGAAGGGGGGTGAATTGGAATAAAAGACACTGTGTTTTTTCTAAACCTCAGGTTAGGCACAGTAGCTTTTATTTTAGGTTTAAAGCAAAGACTACGGCAAAGTTCAGCTAAATGGATTTTCTACTCTGTTAAAGGATTGGATTTTGGCGATATTGCATATGTTTCTTATTGCCAACAAATCCTAAACAAAGACTAAAAGACTGGCATATTTGTTGTCTTCCACTTCTGTCCAGGTTCAGCTACAGAGTGATGCGTGCAACCTAATTTTCCTTATGTTGAGCATTACAGTTTACCTTTGTGCTTTTAATATGCAACAGTGGGACTAAAGTGCATGTGCACGCTTCACTTAGTCTTGGTTGCACAATATTTGCCTGCAGTAAAAAAAAAAAAAAAAGATTGATATCTAATCTCAAACAACAAAGTCACTTCATTCTCGCTCTCTTCAGTTCATACCATCCTGTTCAACCAAGGAAAGAAAGCAAATTCCCAGTAAACAATTACAGACATTTTACAGAAATTGATTGTTGAGCCACCTGCAATAATCCCATCTGTTTTGTAGGCTCAGTGCACTAGTATCCTCCAACTGTGCTAGCATGAGTATGAGTACTGTGTTAGACCTGTGATGGGCTGGAAACTTCCTATGACAGCCAGGATTGGCTTTATAAAACCTCAGGTTGGGTAAAGGGTTAAGAAAATGAATGATTGGATGGAAAAAATGTATGATGTCTTTATTTTCACCTGTAAAATCTTTATATCTTTATGTTACAGGTTATTGAGGTGACGGGAAATCACTTGTAGCATACTGTGAACAATACAGTCCATGGTCAATGTCCAAAACCCCTTAAAGTCATCAGGAACCCCTTTACTCCAATCTCTGCATGGATTACACATGCTTAAGCTCTGTTCTGTCATAAACAATCACATAAGGCATAACACGTGTCTAAATATTCAGCAAATAAGAAATCACGCAATAATCCAACATGGATGCTCGTCATTAAAGACAATTTCCAACATTTAGCAGATGTCCAGGAAACGTGTCAAAACATATCAGCTCATAAATATCTGACTAATCCAAGTTAGCTTTGTGCTGAAAATCAACTGTGACAGCAGATGGTGGCTTTTATGGATCCTTCCTGCACGAGGCTGACGTGACCTTAGCACTAATCGTCCATTGTTTCCATGTACGTCTGCAAAAAGCTCACTAATTTCCATAAAAGCATTTCCATCACTAGCTTTCATGAACTCTTTAAGTTATAAACCATCTTAACACTTCACTCAGTCACTGATTATTACAGTTCTTCAGACAATTTATCATTTTAAATCATTATTTTACAGTTTAATCAGTCTGTTCTCACCATGCTGACACAATCAAGTACATGTATGTGTGCGTCCTGTTACTGTCCTTTACTCCTTTATGCATGCTGCCAAGTTTGCTGAAACCGCCAAATGGTCCTGATTAATGAAGTGCGGAGGCATATGAAGGTGACGGCGGTGACCGTGAGACTTAATACTGGCTGTATAGCATAATTACATGTGTGTTTATACAGCGCACAGACAAAGGAAAACATGGGAAAGTACAAATTAACCTCGGTGACTACATACTGATGCATTGGCTCAGCAGCCGCCCATAACCATATGTTCTGTCACTGAACGTGAGCTTTTATGAAAATCGCCCTGTTCCACACTGGTCTCTATCAAGCTCTTCTGGTAGTATCATGTCAGAAACAATCAGCCCCCTACTGAGACATCAGGTGAAACGGTTAAACATAAGCTCAACCCTCTATTAGAAAGAAGGGGTGTGGAAAAGGGGCAAAGGAAATGTGTAATAGCAGCAGAGGTTCAGGTTAGGGTGATACATTATTAGCTCAGATTAATACCCTCAAAAGACCTGTAGATTGGAGGGGGGGGGGGGGTTTGTCTCAAAAAATGATGAATGACTATTAATCTGTCTAATGTTGCACTCTGAATTATTAAATATTTGTAAGGTCTTATTTCTTGTCATCGGTAATCAGTGTTGGGGGTCGATGCTCAACTAAAGCTAATGTATTACATCTTAGTTAATTACTCGCTGGAGAAGTAATTTGGTATGCTACTTGTTACTGCATTACTTTCGTGTTACTCTGTAACATGTCCTAAAATGCATTGTCACATAAATACCATGTAATAGCCTATAAAGCTAAGCTACATTATGGTCTTTATTTTAGTGTTTAACTTTGAACACAAAGCTAACAACACTTTGTGTTAGCATGTCTGTGCAGATGCTTGCAGCATGTAGCTGGTTCTGTCAGGGACAGTGTTTGCGCTTTACCATCACGTCCTGTTCTTATCTCCAGTCTTCAGAAGTTGCACACCGGGCCCCAATTTGCTTAAAATGTCCACAATGTGAGGATTGAAACTTATTCACAGATGAGAAAAATATAAAAAGAATATATAAGAGGGGAAAAAAAGACACAGAAAAAGAAGAGCCTTGTGAGTGTCAGGTGTAACGTGCACATGGAGCAACGGGGAGCAGCCCTTTGGCTCAGATACTGACTTCAACGCTGATAAATTTGGTGTAAAAATCTAATAGACTCTGTATATGCAGGCCGGAGCCCCGCCTGCTCTCTGGTGGACATCTTATACAGTCCGAAACTCCCTTTGCACTCTGGGGCTCTATAAATCTAAACCCTCTACCCAAATGAGAAGGTTTGGGTCTCACTGTGGGACCTGAGCTCATTAAAATCTATATTTCTCCCCATGTCATCAAGTTCTTAACTGTCATTTTTAATCTTACAATATCCTGTTCTGTACTTCCTCTCTCATCTGTGCCAAGCCATCAGTAATTTAAACCCAAATACGTATCAAAAATTCCATTGTCAACAGAATGACAGGTAAATGTCGAGCACTGTGCGCTGTAAGATTGTGCTGTGAAAGGATAACAGGGCCCAGCTCTTCTGTTAGACTTTAGATTCCTCAGGCAATAAGAAAGTTATTAAATTTAAAAAGAAACCACTGTCCCAGCTGGTCAGACAAAGACGTGTGTGTGTGTGTGTGTGTGTGTGTGTGTGTGTGTGTGTGTGTGTGTGTGTGTGTGTGTGTGTGTGTGTGTGTGTGTGTGTGTGTGTGTGTGTGTGTGTGTGTGTGTGTGTGTGTGTGTGCGTGTGTGTGTGTGTGGGTGTGTGTGTGTGTGTGTTTGTGTGTGTGTGTGTGCGCATGCGTGTGTGTGTGCG
>VURO01019776.1:0-12899 GCA_015108175.1 Pelvicachromis taeniatus
CAACTCTCAAGTCAAGTCCCAAGTCCATCCATCCATCTTCTGCCGCTTATCCGGGGCCGGGTCGCAGGGGCAGCAGCCCAAGCAGAGAAGCCCAGACCTCCCTCTCTCCAGCCACCTCATCCAGCTCATCCGGGGAACACCAAGGCGTTCCCAGGCCAGCCGAGAGATATAATCTCTCCAGCATTTCCTGGGTCTGTCCCGGGGCCTCTTCCCGGTGGGACATGCCCAGAACACCTCACCCAGGAGGCGCCCAGGAGGCATCCTTGTCCGATGCCCAAACCACCTCAACTGGCTCCTTTCGATGTGAAGGAGCAGCAGCTCTACTCTGAGCCCCTCCCGAATGGTCGAACTTCTCACCCCATCTCTAAGGGAGAGGCCAGCCACCCTATGCAAATGTCTCAGCAATCTGAATTTTATAGTTAAATATTAAATATAGTCAATTACACACATTATGATCAGACCCTAGATTTGGTTGAGGAAAAGGTTTCTAAGAGGAAAAGAGAGACTGACCATCAAAAAGGCAACTGGAGGTTTGTCAGTCACATTAGGCATGAAATAGGTGCTCCGTTTAGTTATTAGACAGGTCTAGTGGAACTACAGGATCACTCAGAGACACAAAATCACAAGCTGATAAAATTCATAGTCATAGAGATTTGGGAATTTTGGAAAGAGATGAAACCAGGCAACACACATATGAGTTCTCAGACCACTTCAGGACCCCTTAAGACACCTTCTTCCAGCGCGCTCTTTATGCAGAGCTTGTGGTTCAGACCGGATACATCTTGGAATTCGTCCAGTCCTTCATTTTGTTCATAACTATGCACTAAAATTTGCACATGCCATAAATCACAGATGATATTCCAGTTAGGAAATATTTAAAATATAAGATGCAAATCTCTGTGTTGACCTGTTTTTTAAAAAATAATTATTTCTGCATGTATCAGAACTGGTTCGATATTATATACACATACAGAACAAATATTTTCCAGTGAAATAACTTCTTCGGTAGGCCCAGGAGTGCAGACGAATTCGAGATTCCAGAGTAAGTATAGGTTTGTAATGTGACGATAAAGAGATCAGCCTAGTATGTTTGTGTCAGCACTTACTCCGAAGAGCCCTCTAAGCTCTGTCCTGGCCTTAAATGGGTCCATCCTGCACTCCATACGGATGACATCATGATGTTTGCAGATGAGCCCGTTAAATGGCCTGTGCGTGTGTTGCCCTGATGTCATGTTAGGTGAATATGCAAACCAGAATAGCCCATCCTTTCATGTCCACCCCAGCAACATGTGATTCCTATATTTTCTGCTCAGTTATTTATGACTCGTGGCATGCGGATAAAGAACAGTTAAAAGATCCTTCTGCATTACTGAGCCCTGTGAAAATTGGACGATGAGTGGAACTTAATCCTTCAGGGAGTTTGAGAAGCATGAGTCAGTCAGCATGGAAAATTCACAGTGTGATTTAAAAAATTCGCCCTTGCTTTCAGAGCTTTGATGAAGCACGCTATATGAGGGAGGGGCGTGCCTACCAGATATGATGTCATTATAGGCTGTCAGAGGAGATCACTTTACTCTTATTTGTCTCTTCTTCTCCTCTCCACTCGCAGGTTCATTTAAAAGTGTCGGTTCCAGAGGGCATCAAGTTTGTTGGCCATCCTGGAAAGCTTCATCTCACCAGGAAGAAGTGTGTTGCTCCTGGAGAGGCTGCTCCTACAAATATTGTATTGTCGTTCACTGAGCTGGGATCAGTTAACATCACAGGTATCCACAGAGCTCAGTTCAATTCATAACACTCATAAACTATTTAATCAGTAATAGCTTATAGTTTTATTTGGAGTACTACATTGATAAAGTGGCAGAAATTAGGAAGCCATAATTAACGTATATTTAAGTCAGAAGGCAATTTTTCACTTCTTCTAACTGTGGAGAAGCAGCTCTGCAGCAGTGCATGCTCACGGATGGTGATTGTGTTACCAATACTATAAAAGCATAGACCTGACGATGCCATAAAGTTCCCGTTCTCTGAATCAGTCATTCTTTAGAAAAAAAGAATGACACAAGGTTTTGATGCTAATGTAAATAATATAAGACTGATTTGTGCTGACTCATGGAAATGGCCTTATTTGCATTCTTCAGTGGCGTGGCACTTAAAAACAACAGCAGGCTTTCATCGGGACTTTGGTCCACTCAGTGTGATTCCACACAAAAAGGCGAGCCTATGACTAAGGCAAGCTTTGCTGGCCAAGGAGCCGTGTGTGTGATCTGGTCACCCACCCAGGTTACAAATAGTCCCCTCCGGAGCGAATGTGAAAACAAAGCAGGCCAGCAGTGGGGGAGCAACCAGAGCTGCACTGTGACACTCAGTGGCATGTTGATGAGTTTGCAGGTCACTGGCGGTCAATGGGCCCCCCATGGCCCCACTCCTAGTCCACTAGCCCCTTGTGTTTCCTTTTCACTACACACATACAAAGAGACACAATTGGCACATGGCCACATTTCCAATGCGCCCCCCCCAGCAAGATATGCTTGTCCTGTCTAATGTATTTTGATGGCTGGAAATTCTGCAAAACATATTTATTTGACTGCTGATCATCTCACTAAGAACTAATTAAGGCAATTAGAAAAAAAATGCTGCATTTCCCTGGCAAAAGAAGAGAGCAACTGCCCAAGCCACTGTCTATTATGGTATGGCAGTGCATCAGTGCACATGGCATGGTAACTTTAATATCTGTAAAGGAACTGATCATGGTAAATTACAAATGTTCGTGGTACATATGCTGTCAACAAAAACAAAATCTTAAGGAAGGGGACATTCTGAGGCGGACAGCTGATTTTTGTTCTGTACTGCCTTCACAGCTCGTGCCATTGCCTTCAGTGAACCAGGCTGCTGTTCAGATGGATTCCAGATAGGCAAAATAAGTAATGACATGATCCAAGGCCAGGACTATGTCCGTAGGACTGTCCTGGTTGAGGTAAGAAAGCTGAGATTTTCCTTTAATATCCTTTAATCTTTTAATAAGAAAGAACTACATCTTTAATTGTTTGTTTTGTGTCTATCTGTCATGTTTTTCTGCATCTCGTTTTCTCTTGCTGTCACCCTGTTTACAGCCAGAAGGCCTGCCCAGAGAATACACCTACAGTGTTTTCTTCTGTCCAAATGGTCAGTGTAAAGATTTTTTAATCGATGTAGCACAATGAGAATGTGCAATGTTCTTACCTTTGTTTATTTTGTATTTCATTTCTCAGAGAGGATTCATATTTCTACCCCCAACAAATATGAGTATCAGTATGTGAAAAAGCCAAGCAGGATGAATCAGTTCCAGGTGGCAGTAAAGACACACAACGATGCCCATTTTGCCCTCTCTGCCAGTCCCCACGACAGCGCAGAGATGCTGGAGATCGTACTCGGGGGCAGGCAGAACACTCGTTCCTGGATTTCCGTGGGCAAAATGGGCGAGCCTCTTGTCAGCGTCCCTACACCAGGGATCCTGTCTTGGGATGAGTTCCGCAGCTTTTGGATCAGTTGGAAGGGAGGCGTGGTAGAGGTAACAACCGAAAGAAATCATAGATGTAACACTTCCAAATGTACGGCATATTTGCTGCTGCGCTGACACAAAAAGAAGTGCGGCAGGCCATGGGGTCTGTGTGTTAGGAGAGCTGGCGCCGTTTTTACTGGTGTGCCTCTGAGTGAACTCACACTTAACAGGGGACACTGAGGGCAGTCGATGATCCATGGCCAAGGACTTGCATGGCAGTCAATGGCTGGCACACCACTTCCTGGCTCCAATTAGACTTGCTTAATTAGACTTGCACCATTCACCAAAGGCAGTAATTAAAAGGCCGCATATTACTTCCCAAAGCACTTTGGGAATACGTTTATTTTCTTCAAGACCAATAGCATTGGGAAATGAATAAGTTTCATGGTCTTATGGTGTAATGTGATTATGAAATTAAAGTCTTATACCGGAGAGCAAGTGTGCTCTGCATGGGTCTGTGTGAGTGTTTGTTTTTGGGATTATCTGTGGGAGGTGCATGAATCACAATGGCATCACCAACAGCTGGAAGAAGGACCAAACTGGAACTATTCCAGTAGGTTCACTGCTTTTCCACAAACCCTCGCCCATAAAAATTAAAATCTTTAACACTGTTAGCATGTTCATTTGTTTTTTTCTTATATATGTGAGAGAAGCCAACGCCATGGCTAAGAATTTTCAATTTGTATCTCCATATGTACCAGTGTCAGTCTCAAAAACAATCATTCAAACAACCAGCGTGTCTATGAAGGTACTGTTATTTAAGTTGACATCAAGTTGGTATCCTACTCTAAACCCAATGCAAAGTATTTGGCTATGACGATGGGACAATGAGAGCAAATTGAAATGGCATTAGGTTAACTTATAACTATATTAAACTTGCATGCGGTGTGCCGTAGTGGAACTGTGTAGGCGCTATTGTTTGTGAGAAAACAGAGGGAGGTTTCTTTTCTACTTCCTGCATCCATTTTTTAAAAACTTCCTTGATGTTTTGGTTACGTTGGTGGTTAACCAAAACCAGGAGGACACCAGCTTTGTAACACACTAGTGGAAATCTCTTATTTTATTCAGTTTGAATGGGTACCATCCAGGCAGTGTCCAATGTGGATTTGCAACCTTTTCCAGCAAGAGAACCTATGAGTGAGTGGGGCTCGCAGAAGCAGTCAAACAATAAAGGGATGAAGAGGGAGCTGAGTTTTTGGAGCTAGTTTCAGTAACAGATTATCTGTCAGCTATCTTGGATCTAATCTGTGCCAATGTTTTTCGTGGTATCATCTATTATGGGGCAAAATAATGAAACATTTCAAGCAAATGCAGAATAATAATTATAAATGATTATTCCTGCGTTCCTTCCAGGTGGGTCATGGTTTACATCCATCCAATGAATCAGTCATTGTTCAATGGGCAGGCCAATTCACAGGACAGGTTAGACACTTTTATGACATCTTTGTTCCAACTCCAGGAAACATTGTTAGAGATCATTTCTTTAAAAATACTTTTATTTCCCTATTCAGGTGCGACACATAGGCTTTTCTACAGGCTGGGGCTCGGTAGGGGAGTTCAAGATTTGGAGGAAGGAAGACTCTGATGACAACCACAATGAGGCTTTCACACTTGGAGTCCCACAAAACATGGTCCCTGGATCAGAAAGAGCTACTGCATTTATGATTGGTAAACTGCTTTCTGGTTGGATGCTTATACAACTGTTATTTCCACCATACTCTCATTTACATCTGGAAAAAAAAATATTTTAGATTATGCAGTCTTCAAGTGAATGGAACTAAAATAAAGCACATTTTGCAGTGTCAGTAAGTGAAGTGTATGTGTGTATCAGGTGATGTCATGGGGCCAACTTTACATAATTTGGACAAGCTCTTGAGGCTTCCCTTTGGGTGCGGTGAGCAGAACATGATCCACTTCGCCCCCAACGTCTTTGTTTTGAAGTATCTGCAGAAGACCAGGCAGCTCAGCCCTGAGGTTGAAAATGAAGCAACTGACTACTTACTTCAAGGTAAAGAACTGAATCCTAACGAACTGCTTCCTTAGACCAAACATTCAGTATTATCTTTTCCTCATAGACCTCCTCACTAGGACATGCTGTGATGGTCTCTTAAGAATGATCTTTTTATGTCCAAATGTGCTTGAGCTGTCATCAGAGTGAACTCAGTATTAACAATATGGGGAATCCTAAACATATGGATTACTTTCAGTACCATGGATTCTGCCTGTTGTTTTCTGATGGGATAACAAATTTATCCAAAGATTTGTGGCCTCCCAAATACCTGCTGAAGTAAAACCAGTTAGCTACCAGAACTTTAAACACAGGAACAAGGAAGTTATTTAAGGGCTTCAAGAGTGTGTCATGAATCTCAACAAGTCAAATCCTTTCTGGCATGAAGCTGCGCAAAGTGGCATCATGCTCAAAGAAAGGAATGTTTTCTAACCGTTTGTTGTTTTTTAAAAGTTATCCACTATTATTGGGCTTTCTGCAAACAACAAGAATAGGTTTTACCTCGAATAACGGAGTTCATTTGTCAAACATAAAGTTTTTTGGCAGCGGAGCCTTGGACTGGCTGGGATACAAAACTTTGAATCATAAAGTGAAACATAAAGGTTGATGATGTTAGAAGATTAGTCTTTGTTCCTCTTATAAAAGGAAAACTTTACCTTTAATAAATGTCAATAGGCTTTTTTTTTCATTCTGCCATACAAGGACAGGCCACCCTGCATATGTATGTAAAAAATCAATTAGCTTAAACAGGCAGCAGTGCAAGAGTTTGTTTTTGACACTGGGGCTGCCCCTTAAAACAAAGTGGGAATTCAGTTACCAAGCTGTCTTAAGTACAGCAACAAATGTACGAATATTGGTTTCTTTCTGTTTTCCTTCATTTATTTAGTCGCAGCTCACTATGCACAGCAGCGCTGGGTGAGAATCAGAAATCAAAGCCAAAAGAGAATTTCAGGGATACAAGAATACCACAAATGTAATGTTTTTTAAATGTATTCATTTTTTTCCATCTTTTAATATACTGTGTTTAGTTTCACTGCATTGATTCTGGTCTGCCTGATCTTCCAGTCTCACACGGGCTAGTTAAACTTCTCCTGCACATTACTTTTATTCTGTGCACATTTCTGCAGTGGTGGATAAAAAACAAAACACATCCACCTAGAGATTTACCGACAAACCTGAAAAAGATGTACATAATTTCTGTGCGTTCTTAGGAACCGATCTTTCTTACAGTACTCTCCTACCTCTCTGTAACTTCATTCTTAATCCAGGCTACCAGAGACAGCTGACCTACAAGCGACGGGATGGATCGTACAGTGCTTTCGGAGAGAGGGATTCCTCTGGCAGCATGTGGTAAGTAGCTGTAGGTGTAGTTGCTGAAATGTGCACAACACATACCATCTAAGCTATGCTTGGCTGTAGCCACATTCTTCAGCTTTCAGTGGGACATAGGTTGCTGGCCAAAGCAGTAAAGTTTTTATCAAAACCTTCGTACGCTGTGCTCATATTAATCTATTCCTGTTGGTATGTTTAAATCTCTGAGTTTTTCCCTTTCGAGTGTTTATTTCATGTTTACACTGCCTGGAGGCAGGCAGGCAGACAACCATGTTAATATTTATAAAACTCAATTCGGTTGTCTCTGTGGGGAGCTCCAATGCTTGTATTTTGAGGCCCACGCAGAATGTACATACCTCTGGTTGATTTATGAACTGAGGTGGGTATTAGGATATTTAATAGAGCTAACACCGTGAAACAGCAGGTTACATAAATGACAGAGAATCATAAACAAACTGCATAATTGGATCCCTGAGGTAGGCAAAGTTGTCAAGATTTATTTGCAATTAATCAGGGTTCATATCCGTACCACTGAGTGGACCCATGCTGCTTCAGCCCCACAGACAAGCTCTTAATGCCACTATTGGAGACAGTGTTTTAAGTTGTCTGGAGCCACTTAACCAAAAAGGTTTTTACCTTTTTTTGACATGGTCTAGAAAATAGAAATGGTGCATGTCTCCTTATGACTCACTACCTGGGTGTAATTGGTAACATTAAACCGCTGCTGAAAGCTTGAACTCTTCCCCTGATGACTGTGAGAGGATATGAGGATGTAACCAGCAGCAGTTTGGAGTTTTCCTTGGCATCCCAGGATAACAAGTGTGGGTTGTGGGCACAACACAGATGGTGAACATTCAGTAAAACTGCATCAGACACTTTATGAATCCATCAACAACATGTTTGCATCCAAAACAAGCTTAGCTTTTGCTTTAGACTCAGGGTTCATGAGTAGAGCACTGCTTTACTGCCCGCTTAAAAGCAGCTGTAATGCAGTGTTAATGTATCCCAGGATGGTAAAATGGATCAGTATGGAAATATGAAAATACAGAGGAGAATGACAAGGTGTGTAGCGCTAATTAGCTCTGATGCCAAGACTGTTAACAGTTCACAAACTGGGCTGAGCGTTCGCTGACTTGATGTTGTGCAGAAGTAGAGAAATTCTGGCAAAGAAAGAACTAATGAGATGTGTTTCTGACCCTTCTGACCCTTCACCCCGTTCGTTCTTATGGTGATAAGAATTAAAAGACCAATATTTTGCAAATGCAAAAATATAGATTTATTGGTACACAATTATTGGATGCGGATATGTTTAATTCATAGACTATCTAAGGAAAGAAGAAGCAAGTGATAACTTCGCCCATTCATTTGCACTGGAGCTGAGTTTAGGCCGAGTGCAGGGCTGTCAAAAATAAGGCTCAGGGTCCAGAATCAGCTCGGTATAGACTCCAATCTGGCCCACTTGACAGCTTTGGAAAATGTAAAGTAGGGCCTATATTTTAGACTTTTATCTTAACTTTCAGAAATGTTTTTCTAATGATATAGACATTCCCCATGGCCATTCATACTACACTGAAGTAATTAAGTAATAGTTAAAAATTAAAGGACCGAAAAATTCCTGTTGTTTCACTATCTCCTCTAGAAATGTCTTTTTTTTTTTTACAGTGTGTCCACAGTTAAAACAATAAATAAATAGGGCATTCCTTTGAATTAACAGACATCTAGGCAATGAGCAACCACACCCTTTTCTGTAATTTTACACATTTCCTTTTTCCAGTTCTTACCCCAAAGAATTGTGGTGACAGATATTTTTCATTTACTACAAGCGGAATTTCTTTATCATCCAGAAAAACAGAGACGTACTACTGAATTTGTACTTTTTTTCTTATATTAACATATATCCAGGATTAAATGTATAGTTAAACTTCTATACACTGACAGAAAGGAGAGTTTCACTGACCCGACCTACTTAAGATCAAAGTGGTTTGTACAATGTAAAATGACTTTGACACCCCTGGCCTAGAGATTAGCTTTATGGTCCGCACCACCTCTTCTGGTTGGAGCCAGGATCTTCCAAATATGGGAAGGGAGCTGGAGCAGACAAGTGACACTTGATCCTGAGCGGGGTGCGTATCTAATGTGTACACATTGTACTTAAAGCCAAAATTGCCTTGTCAGTCACTCTAGACCGGGCATGTCTTTTAAGTCGACCACGCCCCTAAAAATACCTCCTTTCAGGCCTGATATATTTACTTCATATTGGAATTAATTTCAAGATGATCACCAGCACACTGAATCATATGAAGTGGATGTAGCTAATGACATCATGTGGACTTGTGGAACCAATTTACAGACTTACAGATTTAATGAGAGAGGTTGACTCATTTTCATTCTGGGTCTATTGGAGGCAGAGATCCTTGTTTTTTTGTTTTTTAAGCCAGCACCTGGTGATATTGTACTTTAAAGTACTTCTGGATTTTCTTCAACTTAAGATGTGAAGCCTGTTCACTGACAGCATCAGTTTCCCCTCACTTAATCCCTAATGTAACCTTTTCCCCTAAAAGTAATTGAAGCCTTGAACTTCATTTCAAACTAGAGATATGAATTTTCACCCCATCTCTCCCTTAGAGATAGGGTGAGAAGGTTGGCCATTCAGGAGGGGCTCAGAGGAGAGCCGCTGCTTCACATTGAAAGGAGCCAGTTGAGGTGGTTCGGGCATCTGACAAGAATGCCTTCCGGGCGCCTCCTGGGTGAGGTGGATGGATGGATGGATGGATGGATGGATGGATGGATGGATGGATGGATGGATGGATGGATGGAGTCACTATTTGGATACGATTACAAGATTTATACATTCCCCCTGCACAATATTTTTAATAGTCCAGGCAGACAGTAAATACATTTCAGAGTGAAGGCAGGTCTTACAAACTGCAATAAACCTTCAAATTGTCATATATTCTTCAATTTTAGCTAAATGAATAAAGCAAAGTTGAAGTAAATCAAAACGTGCTTTAAAAACTTGAGTGCTCCTTCCTTATATAATTATCCTTAATAATAGGGTTTAGTTCTTGGCTCTGCATGTTGAGGCTGGCATGTCATTTGTGTCTCAACCCAAAGGTTGATCTGACAGCATTAGCAGGGTTACGGGCTGAATACCTGAGATTAAACGAACTGATACACACTGCTGTATTAACTTAATATCTGTTTCCATTCCTGTGCCAAACCTGTATGTCAGTGTTTTTGTTGTCGCTTGACAGATGTGTTGTAAAATATGTTTTAAAGTAAAGCCATTTATTGTGTTAACTGTATGATTTATAGTGAAACCAGGCTCGTTAAAGTAATGATAAACACTTTCTCTGAATCCACCTCGTAAAATTCTCCTTAAAGCGTATCAACCTCAGCTTTATCATGGAGCACACCCATGTATTGTCTCTGAAAAGTCCTTTAGCTCTGCCCTTTGAAGTACTGGGCTGGATAAGTGTAGCTCGTAGAGAAGGTTTGGATGTGTGGAGTCGGAGAACGGGAGAAACAATAAGAGAAGCCGAGAGTCATGAGATGGTGACCTTAGTCGTGGGGTGAGTGGTGGAAGTGAGCTTGTCTAGTGCTTCCTTCCTTCTCCAAGCTAAATCATATTTACATTTTCCAGTACCTTTCCCCGAAGCCTAACATTTAAAGTCAGTGACACAATATCACTTAACATTATAAAAATTCCAACAGACTTGTGGCTTCAGCCCTAGTTTTGTCTCTGGGGAGGAATAATCCAGGTTCCAACCACGGAAGATTTAATGTTTTTGGTTTATGAGTGCAAAGATCTTTTTTTCCAGTTCATCCCCTCTGGTACTCTTTTCTTGGAGTGTGATCTCACTTACAAGCTGCGTTGAGAAACTAGAGTGTGACCTGTTTGTTTATTCCGTTATTTCTCTCTTGTGTTTCGTTCTCTTTGTTGTAAACAGCTTACCTCATCCTGTAAGTCTCTTTTGGGAAGGGGTGCTGTAATGGAATGTCTTACTGTCACTGAGCAGTTGTTGGCCAGAGACTGCTGCTTTCTACCAGTACCGGGAGGTCTGTTGTTTATGGATGCGTGTATGTTTATTAGCTCAGCCGTGTCCCCCAGGGCTGACCTTAGCCTTTCTCCATTTCTCCCCTGGTTCTTCTCCACTGTGGCCCACTAAAACCACAGCTCCTAAACTTTTAGCTGCACTCCCATGCCAACCGGATTCCCAACCTTCGTTCCTGATATTTATCTTTGTGTAACTTTCGGAATGCTTTCGTGGAATCTTCGAATCACAACCAGAAACATACTTGATTGGCTCGTGTGCAATTTCACATTCCCAAGAGCACAGCTGCCGCATCCTGTAGCACTGATCAAACCCTGCCGCACGCATCTGCTCCCCTCCTTACTTCCTTTCTTTTTTCCATTTCATCAGCTCCATCTATACATACCAGTCCTCTTGGAAAACAACATCCCAACATCTATGGACGTCTCTATCAGCCCCTCTTCCCATTTGTTGACAGATAGAAAGAGTGTGGAAAAACTTCTCAGTCCACTGAAATAGTGATTCCATATGTTGTGACTGATCTTTGATATCTTCTTTTCCTTTCCTTACCCATCTTCTTTTTTTTTTTATTTCTCTGACCTCCATCTGTCCTTCCTCTAAGGTTGACAGCATTTGTGCTGAAGTCCTTTGCCGAGTCTCGAGGATTCATCTACATCGACCCTGATGAGCTTCATGCCGCCAAGTCTTGGCTCATCAAGCATCAGGGAGATGATGGCTCCTTCCCCGCTATGGGACGCATCCTCAACAAAGACCTGCAGGTAGGGCTGTGTCTACAAAGATGTGAGGTGAAAGATGTTTAATTTTCTGTGCTTGCAAAGCAGGAACAGGTGTAAAACTCAAAATACATTTTGAAGAAGCAGTGAGGAAATAGATTGGATAGACAAGAACGATAATGGCATTGACTGAGAGGGCAATAATTCTATAAATTTACAGAATGAACCTAATGTCAGACTTCTTAGCTAAAGGATGTCTGGATTGATGAAAACATTTAAAGTTATATTTATACTGAGAAATAAGAGCCGAGATGTTATTAAGTGAAAACATGTCTGGTTTTGACCACAGGGAGGAATCCATGGGAAGATTTCACTTACAGCTTATGTGGTAGCAGCTCTGTTGGAGACAGGGATTACCACAGAGGTAAGCAGGCCAGCGACACTGAGTGACACTGCAGACTATTTATTCCTCTCGCTTCACAGTTGCTCCTCGGAGGCAAACGAAATGGTGTTGAATTAGGCAGGCCTAAACAAACCGACTAAAACGTGCAAAAGTCTCCCATTTCGACTGATACGTCACATGAAATCAACGCAGTGGTGTAAAATTTGATTTATGGTTTCATCTGGTCTCAAAGTGAGGTGCTTTACTTAATAAAAGCAATACATACCTGTCCTATACTGCTGAAGTCCTTCCTCCCAGCCTGGGTCGTGTGTGGACGTATCGCTGCATTCCTCATAGTTGTGAAGATGGATGTGTTGGCAGTCCGCCTACTCAAATTTGTTATGCCCCAGTGCTGCTAATGTACCGTCTTATCACGTTTAGGACTACTTCAAAAGTTTCAGGCTGATGTGCAGAGACATTTGATTCCCATGAAAGACACCTCTGTTGCATTGCCCTCTTTCCGCCATCTGTTTTTTCCCTTTGTCCCTTTTGCTTTGCTCACTTTTTCTTCACCTTGCTTTTTCTTTATTCTCCTGCTTGTAGCCGCCCTCGATAAATAAACATCAATGTTCACTAAAAGAAATGGAAAAGCTAGTCTACTACGATCGTCCTCAGCGTGTGCTGAAAATTCTTTAAACGTGAAAGCCTCCAAATCTCAGATTGTTTTTGTCTTTGCTCACCAATCGTCCAGATAGTTGACTCTTTATTTAGCATTTCCTGTGCCTGGCTCCTCTCCATCCATCTGTCTCCCCCCCCCCCCCCCCCCCCCCCCCCCTTTCCCCCCCCCGTTTTTTTTTTTTTTTTTTTTCTC
>VURO01019779.1:4949-25218 GCA_015108175.1 Pelvicachromis taeniatus
ATGAACATAGTATAATTAAGTTTTTTCTTCTTCTTTACTTTCTTGTAAAGACTTACTAAGGACTTTTGTGATATAGGATTTAGCTACCGTTAATGTAACTGTACACAAGAGAAAACCCTTAAA
This sequence comes from Pelvicachromis taeniatus, assembly GCA_015108175.1. Classification (NCBI taxonomy): domain Eukaryota; kingdom Metazoa; phylum Chordata; class Actinopteri; order Cichliformes; family Cichlidae; genus Pelvicachromis; species Pelvicachromis taeniatus. Next base: position 5,073 of record VURO01019779.1, read on the forward strand.
ATGTACATGAATATCATGAGTACACCTATAAAGAAACACTAATTCAGACTTTGAGGAACATCTTAAGTTGATGTGTTTTGCTTTAATCTATCATCTATATAAATATTAAAATATATTTGATTTTTAATCAAACCCAGAGCATTCAAAGAAGTGGCTCTGAGAAGACAAGGTAAATAGCGATGACTCAGTAGCTGAGATCACAGCTAAGATGTTATGTGTTGAACAGAATTAATTTTCTCACAAAAAGCTTTGGGGACTGCTGTATGCTCATATCTGAATCTCCAAGTAGTATTGTGCTGCCAGAAAACTGTCAAGACAGGCTTAAATACTCCCATGTCAGCACACGACACCTTGTAAATAGTAGATTGAGTCTTGAATGGGAAACGACTGATAGAAAAACATGAAGCTCATTAGGGAAGTGGCGTTCCCCAAAGTCTGCCATGGAAGTTCTTTTTGCAAGTAAAACAAGGCTCATTTTATACAAGATATCCGTGTTGTGTTGGTCACTCTACATGACTTCTACACAAAACTTTGTTTTTCTTGGTGCTAAATATGATATGTTGTTGGCCATTCACTTTATTTTTGTTGTGGTTTAACTGAATTGATCCGTTTTATTATTTTCAGATGGTTATGGCAAACACACATTCAGTGGTTAAACATCAGTTTGTTTGTTTGGGGGTCCTGGGAAGCAGTGCCACAAACGAGCTGCTCGTACTGTTGGGAAAAGTTTTGCTTTGAGAACATAAAATAGTCATGCATTAATTTTCAGTGTAAAGATGCGGTTTTGAGCTAATGCTGATGCTGAGAAATAAATCAACAGCCTTTGAAATCAAGCCTATAGAGCTCATAGCACTGCTTGAAATTTTGCTACCATTAGCAGTATTGTGCAAAAATCTTCTAAAGTTGTCTTGAGCAATAGTTCATCAGGTTTTAAAGGTTTTTCTTTGGCTTCTTTTTCATTAATTTTTAGTCCTACCTGATCTATTTGACCATTTTCAAAGGAATTTTTTTTTTTTTTGCATCTTAAGTCACTTAACACTGACCTTTGAATCATTTAAACATAAAAAAGGCATGAACCAGTGTAATGGTACACATGACAACTTCACAAAGAACCAATTGTAATTTTTTTAGGCACCTTACTATAGCACCCTGTTGCAAAAACACATCTTAATCCTTCTGAATCTATGTAAAATTCATAGTTTGACAGGGATAAAATAGTACAATCAAAGAGCTATTAGCTAAAAACTTTGCACATCTTTGCATGCTGTGCATTGTGTCCTTTAACTTTTTCTAGGGATGCACTGAGCCACCCCTCATTTCTTTTGCTTCCAAGCAACCAGGCCTCCTTGCAATTTTTAAAGTTGTCTTCAGCAATAGTATTTTTGCAGCAACTATGTAATTCCCATAAAGCTCTTAGACAAAAACTTGGTATATCTCAGCATGGTGTGCAGTATGTCCTCAAAAGAAGAAAAAATAAATATGCAGCAGATGAACAGCATCAGAAAGTCATGTCCTTATTAAATAGGAAAGAAATACCTTACACAGGTTGGGGGAGATGTATTTCAAGACTTCTACATTGTAGGGTATATGAAAGCATAAAACCAGTTATTTAAAGGGTTAAAAAAATCTCAAATAAATATTCATATAAATCCATCCATCCATCCATTCTCAGCCGCTTATCCTTTTCAGGGGGGCGCTGGAGCCTATCCCAGCTGTCTTGGGGCGAGAGGCGGGGTATGCCCTGGATAGGTCACCAGTCTGTCGCAGGGCTAACACACATAGACAGACAACCAGTCGCACTCACAGTCACTCTCGCATTCACACCTATGGGCAATTTAGAGTTTTCAATTAACCTATCCCCACAAATTTCATTTATATGAAATTTATATTCATATAAATGAATAATAAAAATAATTTTCATTACACTTCTTCCCAACACATGCATTTTTCTAAATCCACTAATCAGATTACAGTCACTAATAAAATAATTATGCTAAGTATAACTAATTGTTTTATAGTCGCATGCAAAACGAGTGATATAAAAACAAAACAAAAAATCATCAATATGAGTGCTTGTACAACATTTTACTGAACTCAGTCTACAACTAAAGGGTAAAGTATGAAAATCATACATCTATTGATCATGAGGACATGACCATAAATGTTAAACTGCCCCCAGGTCAGAAAAATCCATTCACTGCTTCAAACATGACATCAAATCTATTTAAGAACCTGCAAAGTCAACATGCTAACAAAAGGCTACAACCCACGGATTCCTGGAAGAAGAATGGTGCTCAGTTTCCTGTACGCTAACCTGAACCAAGCAGCCAATAACAAGCAATTAAATCTTTAAGCAGCAAAAGAAGAGATCCACAGGTTTGCTGATTGTCTTGTGTGGTCACAAATTATGGTTTTCACGTACTGTGGGCGTCCATCTTAAAGCAATGACAGGAAACATGCTACGTTTGTAACATTGCAGATATGGACACTCTTGCGCTGTTCTGAAGCTGTGTCCCAAAACCTCGGCCGCAGCCTACGTGGGCTGCATTTGTAGGCCGATTATGTCACAGCGACGCGACGTAGGCTGTCCCAATTTGTAGACTGCAAATGTGGCCGACAAATGCGGCCTACATTTCCCCGAATTTGTAGGCTGGGTCTGGTCTATCCTACGTGGCCCACCATAGCCCAGAATTCATAGCGCGGGCCAACCAATTACAGTTTCTCAACAATGGCGTCAGCTACTCTGTTTTAATATTACTCTTATTACTCTTTCTGGGACACAAAATAAGCTTTTAAGACATTTTCAGGCGACAATGTAGCTATGTAAACTTCAAATATCTGTTCGGTTTATCAAGACATCGCGTATTTGCCGGGGTGCGCCAACGTTTTTGGAGGTGTCTGTTGCCCACTAGCTCAATTGCTGAGCGGGTCGTCAAGGCTCACTAGAGCCGGCAAAAACAGCGGACTCCCGGCACATCATTTTAAGACCCCTGTGGTCCGCGATCGGTGGGTAGCAGATGTCTGCGAAAATGTTGGCGCACTTTTGCAAATACGTGATGTCCTGAGTAAATCGGTTTGGCTCAGATTAAAGTTTTCACACAGCTGAATAAACGTCAAACAGAAAACTGATTAAACAGAAGTGTGAGATGGTGGAGAATTTACTCCAGTGTCCTGTTATATGTTAGAGAGCAAGGAGCAGGCGGCTAAGTTTATTCAACTCCACCAAGACAGCAGCTGACGCAAATCTGAAGGCTAGACCGTCTCATTTCTCAAGCCTCGCACTTTCGGCCGACACGGTCTACATGGGACCCGGCCGACATAGACCACGTCGGCTGCGGCCCACGTAGGCTGCGGCCGAGGTTTTGAGACCTGTAAATTAAGCGTAGAACATTACTTATTCAGATATATAAAATTCCCTCATTTATAACATTTCTTGGGGACTAGTGTCCCCAAGAAATATAAATATAAAGAGATATGATAGAAGAAAAAATAAAATACCCTAGCAAGTTTACTTTAGCTGCTTTAGTGTGCCTTTGCACTGACTGTGACTAAGTATCTGAAACTCTGTTAAAGGGCTGGAGAACCATTCTCCTGAAATACTTTCCCTCACTTTTTTGATGTTGGTGGTAGATAAATATAGATTGACTCATTATTTATGTACATGTATACTTTTAAAATCATGAGCAGTGTTACATAGGTTTGCCTCTGGCTAAATTGTAGCTTTAGGCTTTGATGGACAGAAAGACAAAAGAATTCTTAAACCAGCTCAGCCTGCACTGGGGGACTTGGAAGCATCTGCCCGAGGGGAGAACCTGGTATGGAGGTTGAAGAACATGAGTAGGATTAGAGATCATTTTTTGATGCCTGCCTGATTATTGTTTCATCAAAGATACCCTGGACTGTTGAGTGCTACCTTGCTTTTATGGTTCTCTATTAATCTATCACTGTAATCACTGTATAGTGAGGTTGCCAAACCGGGCTGGGATACCTCAAGGATGTTTTCACCTACAACACAGTAAAATGAAGAATCGCTTTCTGGGAAGGAAGGACAGCCACAGTTATTCCCTAGTCAAGTCATTTTTTTTACCCATTTTTTTTTATGTTAATCTATTTTCAATGGTATCTGTAGCTGTCAACCTACACATAGGCTATATTGCGGTCATGAATAACCATTGGTAAGTGGTTTTCAGGGTGCTTGAACACAAACACTATTTTCTCTGTTGTAGGTATTAACAACGAGGGAGTGCTTCTCTGACAAATGGATAAATCAGAGTCTTATGTTTGTATATGCAGTGGGTCTGACATGAGACCCTTAACCCCTTCAGAAAAATTCAACATAATGCTTCAGTGAGTGTGAGTACAGGATGAACAGCACCAGTGCATTAATATTACATTTGGGGTGCAGGTTGTCAGTGGTCAAGGTTTCAGACAAGATCCTGTTCAACGCTGACCTTCTGGGAAAACACTTAATAACATGGTAGTTCATTACATTTGTGGGAGGACATAAGGCAGCAGGGTGTTAAAGGCTGATCTGAGATCAACAAATAACATTTAGTATAGACTGATGTTGGTATTTAGTGACTAAGTACACTACACTGTTGATTACATCTTTTTCTGTTTTTGTACAAACTGGTAGGCTCACATCTCGATCCCTATCTTCAGACAGAAGGAGAGCAATAGGTTTAAAATCGTTGTTCTCATATGGACACGATCGGTGTGATAGTTGCAGTTTCCATTAAACTGTTGCCGTGTGTCTATAGAAAGCTATAAAAAATAGGACACTACACTGATGTCAGTTCATCTGCACATGCTTTGAATAGACAACTAGCGATGCCATCTGGGCTTCTGGCCTTGTTAAAATTGATTTGCTTGAACGGCTTATTAACGGGGTCAGTCTCTAGCCTGTCAACATCATAAACATCAATACCATCGCCACCATAACCGTGTCGTGTTGGCTGAAAAATAATAGGGGTCCAATGTTTGTAAAGCAATATTCAGTGAATTTGCTGTTATCAATTTATTTATTTACTTTTTTGTGGTTTTCATGCTGGTGACAGGTCACATAGTTTTTTTTAGAAAACTAAAGTTTTTCTTTCACAGCATGATTTATTTCTTTGAATTTCTTGTTTATTTCCTGTTTTCCAAGGTTTTGTTTTGTTTTTTAATTTAGGTGCTCTTTAAAGCCTGTTTCATTTCTTTTTTCAAATGCGTAATTTGTTTTTGTGAGACTTTCATTGTGTGTTTTGGGATTAAGTTGTTGACCAAAAAAAAACTGATCTGAGGTAACCTCTGTGATCTTGTCAGTGACATATTCAGTTCTCAAGGGAAGCTATCCATGTTTGTGCATAGAAAGCAGCTTTTTGGTGGTTTATTTCTGTCGTCTGTCTATTCACTGATGGAATTCAGAACTATGTAAAGTGTCTTTTTGTGGGTCTGTGTTTAATCTACGTTTAATTTGGGAATTGTCAAAAGTCCTCCTCTTGGCTGTATTATACATTGCTCCTGTAACAGATGTATCTATAGCCCCATTTTATTGGCTGTGGTTTTTTTTAGCTATTTGCTGATATATTGGTATTGTCATTTATAACAGCTGATTGATAAAATTTTAAAAAGTAAAGGAGCAAGCGGAGAAACATCCTTCAGCGTGTTATAAATATTAAAATGTCATAGTGTATCTACTAGCGCTCTGCAACTTCACTGTTGGGAAGTAACACAACAGTGAGTTAAGTAAAATAAGGAAGAGCGTAAACAAGTAATTCATGACTTGTTGTGACAGTGAAACAAGTTTATTTTTAAACTGCATTGTCAAATTATGTCAACAAGGACACATCGCACATAATGAATGTTAAGGAAATCTGTTTATGTTTGTGTATCTGAATGAAAATATATATATGATTTTTAAATACTGGTATCTTTATTGGTCTTAAAATCCCACGATCTTTGAGCTCTACCACATAATATCTGAAATAGAACATTGATTTGATCCTTTTCTATTACTAGACCTCTCCTAGCTGAGTGAATGCTTATCAGAAGTTCACTGGGGAATGTTGCTGGGACCACATTTTTTCCATGATTTCATGTCTAGCAATGCTAATAGGGAACCAGCCTAAACTACAATGGTGTCATTACTCTGTAGCCATTGTCTTGTCAGTTAACTAAAATCAAATTCAGATCAAAGCATCATATCTGTGCTCCTGATCATTTAAAAAACAACAACATAGACATTGGATATTCAAAAATGATTTACTTCTTGGTGCAGTAAATCATTTCTGTGTGTGTTTGCACGAGCACGTCTCTGTGCTTACAGCTCCTTACCAGACAACATATTTGAAGATAAAATGAGCAAATATTTACCATAGGGGAAAAACTGCAGAGCTTAACCAACATATTTGCAAACAATCACTGTAAAGATGCAGAACAAAATTATGCCTTTGTTTGTTTATTTCACGCCTCCTGAGGTTCATGGTTTCTATGGAGACCCACAGTATGTGGGTGGTGGCTGTGGGGACTCAGGAGAGACCTTATCCCCTGCTCATGTTCTGCAACATCGATGGTCCAACCACCTTAGATTCACATTTGTATATCAGCAGCTTTTCAAAATGTTTGCTCACTTTTAAAGCCTTAAACAATTTCTTGCACAACTAGGAAGGGGTCTGCTTTTGCTTTTCTGGTATTCATTTACAATATACAGAGTAATTTGTGGGTTTTTAAACAGCCCTAGTATGACATCAGGTATTTGCTAGTACATTAAAGCTTAAATAAAATAAATACAATATATTCACTTTTTGCAGTTTGTTTACACTACAATACTGGGCTAAGATGCAACGTAGCAATATCAAAATCCATTAGAAACAACAATATTTGAACTGAAAGTTGGCATTTCCAGAAGTCTCATGGAAGGTACTTTTGGTTGCTCCCTTATTTCCCAAGTGGTCACCACAGCAGATGGATCCTCATATTTGACATGACACAGATTTTGCCCTTTTTGAGGCAATCCTCCCATTTATCTGAGCTCGCACAAGATCTACGCTAGCTTGTGATCCCCTGAGGCTGGGTTGTTTCTCCTCCTCGACTCAAAGCAGGGCTCTTTTGCCTGTAAGTTGAGTGTTTTAATGACTATACCATGGAGACGCTATTTCTGGAAGCCTCATGAAAGAATAAAATCTCCTTATCGATAAGAAGGAGAAAGCCAATTTTGTATTGTCAGCTTTGCTTCAGCAGTGTGCCAATTACCCTGCAGCATCCACAGTTCCCACAGCTGTTTTCCAGATCTGTAGGAGAAAGGGAAACAAATTTAGGAAGGCTTATGCTGCTCAAAGATGGCTCTTGAATTGGAATGGAAAAATGTCAAGTGTACTGCTTTGTAAAGACTGGGATAACAAAATTGAAAATCCTCCATTGCCAAACAGAGAGTTTCTCACAGACACAGGCAACCCTTGCATAACATCTGAATTATTTAAATATTGCAGTGGGGGTGCATAAGCTTTACTGAGTTAAGTCTAACTGGGTGAGAATGGACACAAACATTCCTTGACAGCTATAAAACCATTTTCAGCTGCAGAATATGTAACAGAGTCCATAGAAGAAAGTGTGACAGTTTCTGCAAGCAGGATCAATATATTGATCATAAGTCATGGATCACTGGCGCTGTCATGTCAGTGGTCATCCCAGCTCTGCTTAACTTATTGATCATTTAATAGATTTTGTCAAGGAAGTCAATGGTGAGCCAGGAATTAATCATTACCATTTATCACCCTGGTGTGTCTATGAAGGTATCTGTAAAATACCAGTTATTATTGCAATGTTTTTATCAGTTTCATAAAAAAAACAAACAAACAAAAAACAACTTTCAAGGAATGTTTTTGGTACTCACTGGACAGTGCTCTGTTTTCTATTACATGTAAATTCATGTCAAGTCTCTAAAGCTTTGTGATACAAGGGCATTGGACTGTCAAATAATGTCCTTATAAATGTTACTTTTAGTTTGGCATGAATGGCAAAAAAAGAAATAACATTTTCCCTTTTTTGGATCATGTCTGTTTTGTTTTACTTCCTATATAAATTATCAAAAATACAGCCATGTAAAAAACATTAAACATTTACTGCTTCCATGGAATTGAAGGGGGTAAAAAGCAGCCATGTTTTGCAAATCAGATACTCTGGGTGAACTCATGATCAACAAATCAGAGAACCTTTATAAAATCTGACATTTTGGCACTTTCCTGGTCTGGAGTATACAGGTGTGTGTTAACATAATGCCACAATCTTCCCAGGAGTGGACATCCCTCAAGGTCAGAATGTACAGAGCAATGGTCAGAGAAATTCCAAAAAACCCAGGAGCTACAATTCAGACTGTACAGGCCTCAGTTACCATGTCAAATGTCAAAGTTTATGACAGACGTTAACATTTGACAGACAAAAGACTGAACAAGTACAGTTTGGCATGTTTGTAAAGGTTAAGCAAGTCAGCTATATCGAGACAAGTTTTTATATATAACACAATGAAAAACAACAGCTGTAATATAATCAAATAGATTAAAAACAGAAGAAATCCTCTCTAACAAGAACATGGCAGCACAGCTGAGGTTTGCAATATTGTGTCTGAACAATACACAAGACTGAATCTGAAACAATGTGCTCTGGACAGATGAGATCAAAGTGGGGATTGTTGTTTGTAATGCACAGCACCAAACATTAAAACCAAACACAGCATGTCACTACAAACACCTAATACCAACTGTAAAGGATGGCGGCGAGGTGAGTACCTGTTGTATAGGCACTGCTATTCAATATTCAAATATTCAAAATATTCTAGAGCCAAATGTGAAGCTATCTGTCCAATAGCTAACGTTTGGCCAAAAATGGATTGTGCAAAGGACAGTGAAGCCAAAGCACAGCAGCAAATTTACAACAGAATGACTGGATGAGAAAGAATCAGTATGTTGCAATGGCCCAGTCAAAGAGCTCAGCCCAACTGAAATACTGTGAGATGTCTCACAGATGACTTTATCAGAGACTGATAAAGTCATACAGAAAGTGGTTACATCTAGTTATTGTTGCTAAATGTGGCTCTACAAGCTACTGAGGTACTGAGCTACTGGGTGTGCATGGGGTACACAGGTGTTCACGGGACTGGATACAGTTTTGTGAAAAATTTTATTTTCACATGACTATAGTATACCACTTGTATATAATATCTCTCAATACTTGTTTAACATTATATTTTGATATTAGCCTTTGTTGCTCAAAGGCTCGCACAAAACAAAAAGATTGGTGTTGCTTGATTTTAACTGAACTCCCTGCCACAAGTAATTAAACAGTGAAATTAACAGCAGGCCTAGCTGCTGGTAATATGTGACATTCCCTGACGTGCAGTTTATCACTTTCCTTAAGTTATTCAACTCTGAAAAGAAGATTTTCACACATGCAAGTGAGTAAACACTGTGATACTGTTGTTTACTCTCAGTAAGTGGAGGCTTGATGTTAAGTGTCACCTCTTGTTTATCCCTTTCATCTCCTCCGTTTCCACCCACTCAGTTACTGCATCATGGCTGCGATTTTGGAAAACAAGGAAAAAATTGTCAGAGGGCAAAACATTTACTTATTCTTTGAGTCACTGATTTTAGATGGTAGCTCGATGGTGTGGCGGTTACTACGGTACCCTCACAGCAGGACGGTTCTGTGTTTAAAGATCAAGGTTAGCTTTAGCCTTTGTGGGATTGTCCATCTGTGAACCCAGTTGCTCCAGTTTCATCCCAAAAACCAAAGCTTTTGGCTTAATAGTATAATCTATTGAAATAATGTGTGAAATTCAAACATTGTTGTCGTTGGATGGAGCTGTTAATCCATTAATGTTAAGCTAAGTTTACTGACTGTTTTTGGGCCAAAAAGTTAGACTGTTTATTAAAATAATGTTACAGTGAACGAGCCTGCCAGGCTTCATTTACATTTGTTTGAGCCACAAAAAGTCTCATAAGGTGATTAAATGAGATCATGACATTATGTATATTGTGTGAATGCAGCTAATTTTGGTGAATTGTGCACTTTGGCGTGTTTTACTTTATCATTGTTGGATTACACAACAGTGACTGCTTTAACAAGGTGTTTTGTTGTCTGTGGTTATTTCATTGCACTTTAAATACAAAACATTGCCAAATATGTCATCCACAAACACTTTTTGCAACAACCAGTAAACACATTAGTACTGGCTCTTTCAATTTCCAAATGTCTTTTTTTCAGCTTCTGGGTGTCTGTAAATACTTTCTATGGTTCCAGTGGAACAGAGGCTGTAAGTAACCTCAGTAAATGGTTTTATAAGCAGTTCACTGAAGCATGATGTCTCCTTACCTGAAAGCCCTTTTCATTATCCTTCACATATTACCACTGATACAATTTATTTTCAGCCATTTGCAGCATAGGCCACTGATTCTCTCAACTGAGGCTACTTTTCACACTCTTGAGAAAGAGCGAGTCATCCGTAGTCCTATGTTCTCAAGATGTACTGTAAACTTTATATCTATAGGAAGCCTTACATTAGGAAACTTTTCTAGACTTGCTGTTTTTCTTATTATCTGTTTTGTCTGAGAAGATTTTGAGTTGCATGTCTAGGCTGAGGTTAGAACGGAGTGCAAACAAAGGCCAGTTTTTACTGCTCGTAAAAAAAACTTCAAACAGGATTTATGATCAGAGCAGATCCTTTGAAAGGCCGCGGCTTTTAATGAGTTTTGTCAAACAGCAAAGCAGATACTTATAAAGAATCACTAAATACATACCCAGTTTCATAAGGCATTGCAAGAGAGAAAATGTATTTATAATAAACACACATTCTTCGAGTCTTTTAGAGATTATTCTCAGCCTTTACCTTTTAGTGTGAGTTCTGCTGTTCCTGGTTGTAATGGTAAACAGCTAAAGGGCTACAGGAGGGAGGGATGGGTATGGATTTGGACATGATGGTAGGCATCGTGTGTTTACTCGAGATGATCACGGAACTGGAGGAGTCAGGTGGGAGGATTTGGTCATAACTCAGACTGTTACATTATAAATCCTGCTGTCTCATGCAGGCAAAGAGCGTATTGATTTTTGCACAAGAAATATAGTCCAGGTTGTTTGCCTTTGTTGATATGCAGCATTGTGGTGTGGAAAATGAGTTGCAGAGGTCTTGGGGATGATCGCACACGTTGACGTGAATAACCACCCCTCAGTTTAATCATGCATTTGTGTTTTCAATTCTGGCTCTTTGGTACATTTGTTTCAGTTGTGTAATTCATCTGTGCGATGTGTGCTTACACAGTTGGCCCTGTGCTCCTATAACTATGTCGTGCCATATTTCAGTTGCTATTCTCAATTGTTTGCATCACCTGGGGACTGCTTATATTTTTACGTTTATAAGAAAATCTTAAATGTGTCAGTAATGCAGTAGTCATTTCATTTTTTCATATTTTGCAAGGAAAATCAGAATAAGGTGCAGTGGTTTAGGGGTGGCTGTAGCTCAGGTGGAAAAGCGGGTCACCTCCAGGCTGCTCCAGTCTATATGCGAAGTATCCTTGGGCAAGATTTTAACCCCATGTTTGCCTACTGGTGTTGGTCAGAGGGCCCGGTGGCGCCTGTGTCCGGCAGCCTCGCCTCTGTCAGCGCGTCCCAGCTGTGGCTACAATGTAGCTTGCCGTGAATGTGTGTGCGAATGACTGAATAATGACTAATAATTAATGACTAAGAAAAGCGCTATACAAATGCAGTTGTTTGCTTGTGTTTAATGAAATGTTCAAACATACATGGAAAAACAGTACCCAAGGGGGTAAAAACAAAGGTTTTTACAGAAGTTTGAAAAGCTGACATGACCATCTTTATTTTTCAGCTGAGCCTGAACTCTTAGTCAATGTTTCTTGTCATTTCTTTACGTAGTCTCAAGGAATCGCTCACCAGGCTTCTTGAAGGACACTCCAAAACTCTTTGAATCTTGTCTCTCTTTTGTTCTCTTCTCTCTCAAGTTGATCACACACTGCTTCAGTAATGCTGATGTCTGGGCTTTTTGTGAGCCACCGTGTGCTGTGTTTTTTTCATCCAGCTATGTTTTATTGCACTATTTTGGATCATTGTTAGACTGAAAAATGAGGGACATTATCAATCAGATGCTCTCCAGATTGTATAATGTATTGTATAATGGATCAAAATCTGATGGTATGTCAGATTACTGGGTCTGCGACCTAGTGTTTTGTGTATTTTAGTTCTATTCTTGATTATTGTATTTTTCTCAGTGTTTCCTGTTTTATTTTGAAAGAGTCTAGTGTGCCTTTGTCATTGTATCTCCGTAGTTTCACTTCCCTGTGACATCATTATGTTTTATTTCAGTCAGCTGTTTTCCCATGTGTTTTCACTCCCCCTGATCACCTCCTGTGTATTTAAGTCATCTGCTTTCTGTGTTACATTGTCAGGTCGTCTGTTTTACTCACCACAGCTGGTCATAGGTTTTCATAGCGGTCACATTTGTTGTCAGTCAGTCAGTCAGTCAGTCAGTCATAGTTACTCATAGTATTCACAGTTTTTCTTAGTTTCATGTTTGCAACTGTTTCAGCCAAAACAAAGACTCAGTTTTCATTCAACCCTGTAATTCCTCTCCCTGCATCTGCTTTTGGGTCCAGTTTCCAAAACTCATGTCGTACTTTTCTGCATCCATAATTCCATCAATTTCTTACAATATCTCCAACACTACTGGTTGAAATGGACGGCCAAATTGTGACAGAGCCTCACCCATGTTTCACAGATGGCCGTAGACACTCGGTGTCTCTTAAGACAATTTGAACCACAATTTCTAAATTTGGATTCATCACTCCATAAAACCAGTTATCACTGATTTTCAGTCCAGTTCTTGTGTACTTTAGCAAACAGCCTTTACTCCCTGTTTCCCTAGAGATTGACTTCTTCACAGCCACCTAGCTACTGAAATAATTACTCATTAGATTTCGGTGAACAGTAGACTGATCAGCTGTTGCACCAATGTAACTTCCTTCTCAGAGGCAAAATATAAAGAAATGAGGGGTGGTTCAAGACTTTTGCACAGTACTATACCTTTAAATGAACCATTTATTAAACGGAATTCTGAAAATGTGGGAAAACACCAACAAAGAATTTCAGTGTGTTAAAATTAAACTTTGTTCAGTTGTCTTTATTTTGGGATGTGTCGTTCTCAAACATTTTCTTCCACATACCACTTCAGAAGCCAAATACGTTTGCTTCTCACACCCTACAATTTCTATCACCCACTAAAAATACAAAAACAAAGGATTTTAAGTTTTTCCTTAACGGTCACAGCAATAGCATCAGAAAATTCAGTTTTTATAACATCTTCAGTGTATTCAGTTTGGTTCCACTCAACTTTTTCACCTTTTTGTGTCCCACATTTTGAGAAAACCACTGTGATAAAAGATCACATAAATAAAGAATATTTGATCAGTTGGGTTTTTTAAAGCGCTTTTTTTTAACATCCAAAAATTGGTGATTATCAGCATGATGTCGGTGTCACTAGCTTGTGTGGTTGTGTCTTAGTTTCAGGCAGTGATTGTTGGGAACTAAAGGCTTAAAAGAGAAAATGTTTATACTGGAAAGTATACCACTGATATTGAATTATGTACTGGGACGTTGAAGTTGTTTCTGTCATTTTGGATTTATAAATATTGTTCAAAGATAAATATGCGGTTACTTGAGGCAGCCATTATTGGGGTTCAGGCTGTATTATTTTAAGGTTGCTGATATAAAGCACCATGACTGCTGTTGTGATTTGGTGCCATATAAATAAAACTGAATTGAACAATGATAACTTCGAGAAGGAAAGTTTAGGATATTGCAACATGAAGACATTAAGTCCCTGGACTCCAGTGTGATACTGCATCAGTATAACAAAGTTTACCCAAATATTATAATTTTCAGCCATAGTTTAGAAAAGAAATACATGTTTCTGAATGAGGGGATTCAGGCCAGTGTTTCAGTCTGCCACCAGATTGTTGCCTTGGACATATTCATGGTGGAAACAGATGGTGCAGGGTGCACCGTGGCAAATCTTTGTTTTTATGGTCACACGGTCGGGCCGAGTAATGGAAATTGTTTCTTGTAAGGCGACGTGTTATTGTTCATTCACTCTAAAATACAAACAACCCAGGTTAACATGGGCTGCATTGCAAAAGAACAAAAAGCATCATATGAATATTGATACAAGTGCAACAACTAGACAAAAATGTTCTGTTTCCTTAACATTTACAGTTAAAATAGTGGAACTGTCCAGTGACAAAAATGCTGAAAGTGGCTAATATTGAGCACCACAATCACAGCTTAATGAATCACCTCAGTTTGACTGCATTTGAAGTCTTAGAACTCATTGTATTTGCAGCCGAAAAAGTATAATAATAAGCAAAATGACAAAGAGAGTGAAAGTATGCTTGTGCCAGTGGTATCAGGAGTGAGGGACTAGAAGAAGAGAGGAAAGCGAAACAGAGAAGCCTGCTGGGGGAACATAACTCCGCGCTGTCCCAGTGCTGAGAGAGGAAAGAAAAAGAAGACACAATGCAATATTCTCTTTGGAATTAATACACTGTCTCTTCTGCAAGAGCATCTAATTTAGTGTTACTTGCCTTCCTCACAGTCTCACGCTGCCCCTCGCTCTGTGTCTCTCCCACTTTCTTCATCCATCTCCTTTACTATCTCGCCGTTTCCATCCTGCTCCATGCCATAACCATCCTCCCACCCACCCTCCACCCCGCAACATCCACCACCTCTTTCACTTTCCTGCCTCTCATTCTCTTCTTCTCTGCCTTAGGCCTTTGTTAGACTGTCTTTGTGCCGAGTGCAGAAAAAGAGAGAGAGGGGCCTTGAACACAAGTCAAGCAGTTTGAATGGGAAAAGGATGGCAGAAGAAACTGTAGAAATGGGAGATGAGAGAGGGACCGAGTGGATATGAAATACCGCTCGCCTCCTGTGAGAGACTGAGGGAATGAAAAGGAAAGGGAGCGCGCTAATGGAAAGACAGGCAGGCAAGGACAAAAAAAGTGGTTATCTACAGTTTTAAGAAAGTTAACCTCATTAAAATTGTGCTAAGAGAAATGCTGAGGGCATACTAGATAATAAATTCTCATGCTAATAGTACATGCTTGGTCAAAATTCATAGATTTCTTTTTTTACCTATTATGTTCCAATTCAAAATGATTTCTGCATCCTAAAGGTGCTACAGCTCCCCCTCCAAATGAAAAACAGCAAAAACTCTTTATGCCCCAAATGAAACATTGCTGGAAGAGAAATAGCGAACACCCCTGTTCAGCTTTTTAGCTTTTTTTTCTAGAAATGAAAACATGAAACTCTTTTAGTGGCTGAAATAAATACAGCAGTAAATGAGTCAAATATAAGAAGGTCACTTTGTTTTCCAGGCCGTTGCTCACCCTAAATGGGTCCCCATGGTCTAAATGAGGATGGATGCGAGCTGAAGACGATTCACTGATCTGTGCTCTGCGTTTCGACAAGCTGATGGAAAGACAAGGGCAAAAGAGGCAAAGGGAGCTGAGTTTGAAGACGGACTGACCATGTCAAGGTTTAGATATGCGAGTGTGAAGGATTTACAGAATACACCTGTGGCTGCTGTGATCAGTTTCTAAGCTGTGAGAGGAGACTGGAAGGAGGTCAAGAGGTCTGTGCTTAGTGTAGAGATTTAACAGCGAGCCCTGGTGCCAGTGGACAATCTTCTCTGATCTGCTATTTGTTACTCAATTGTTTTGCTTTTTCCTACAGGGCATAGACAAAACTAATGATGTGTTTAATGATCGCAGATGCATGCTTTTAGTCAGATGTTAAAGTTTTATATTTTTTAGATTACATGTTTTGTTTTCTGACTACAAATAAAGGCTATGCCTCACACATTTTACTGATACCTTTATTTATAATGATATTATCAGTGCAAAAGCATGAAATCTATAGTCAAAGATCGAGAGGACGGGATGTGATCTTGGAGGGGCTGGATGGACAGGTACTATTTTACAGGCACCTTTGTTGTATCAATATGAAATGGAAGTGGATCCTGTGTTTTTCATATGCAGGAATTGGAGCTGTGCTTCTCTAGACCTGTGCCATTACCTAAACCTAATTTATGGTCCTACAAATGTGTCTGCCTGCAAACACACTTATGCAGTCCTCCAAAATCCCCAATGCACGTTGCTGGACACAGATGACCTACGCCTATTGATTGACCTATTGGTTAACAAGTGGGCCTGAATATGAACGGAGGTAGCTACAAAGTTTGCCAGGAGTGGGAGAACTTTTTTTTTTTTTAAACTTCAAAAATCAAATAATACAGTATAACTTTGCTCTTCTCTACAACTGGCACAGACCACTAACAGCACAAGTAACAGTAGCCAACAGTCTGGTTGCACCACATATTTTGTACACTGCTTTCATCAACAACAAACACTCTGCAGGTACACTGTCAGTCTGCTACTGCCCCTAGACTGCCTTCATGTTACCTCCGCTTAAGCATAAAGTAAGCATTGCAACCAGATGTTTTACCAGATGTCTGCAACTATAAAATTTTCTTGTCCAGTACAATAAAGACATTAACTTTGGTCATAAAACAACTAAATTTAGTTTGTTTGCCTGCTTGGTTGCAGTCAGAGTTGCTGCTGTGTTGTGTTGAAGAGCTGTTCTGGAGCCATCTCAGCAGGGTGAAGCAGTTTGCAGGCTGCGGGTTGAAGCTACTTTATCTAATGGGTCTTTCAGTCTTTACTGTCAACATTGATGGTTGCACAGCAGTGTTCTGTAGTGTTGCTCTTGTAGGGCAAACAGAGCTCAAAGGGTAGGCACCTGACTGTGGCCCTTGCTCCAGTGTAAGTGAGGTTGACTGGTGATTTGAGTTAATATTGACTTTCCAGCTTGTTCACAGTGAAGGAAGAAAACTTACAGGCACATTAGGCAAAAGTGAACAAAGTGAAGAACAAAAGTTTGTGAGGTGTTATGGACAAGTCTTGTAGGATTATGTGAAAGAAGTACACACAAAATAATTTAACATAGAGACATGAAAAATAAAGAATAAAGATAACAACCAACGGGGGGGAAAAAGGAAGTAGGACTCCAGTATCATACTGAAGTCTGTAACACAGCACGGGGTCTCCTTGTTGCTGGACTTGCTGATATATCCTTGTGAATGCAGAGTTAGGCGCTGCTACATGGGCAGGTTTAATGTTATATTAGCACAAACTGCACTCTTCCCCTTTGACATAATCAGAACTAAAGAAAAAGGCAAATAAAACAATAAGCAGGGTAAAGACACAAATTCACATCTGTTAACCAATGCGCCCTAAACACACTGACAGCATCAACACTTGTTCTCATTTAATTTTATGATCACAATTACAGCCAAGGAACATCAGCAGCCGCTGGATAATTTTTTTAGCGACGTGTTGCATCCCTTCTTTGCCCTTGGATGGATGAAAACCGATGCTTTTTAAAATATAAAGGTACGCAGACGTTCCAACATGATCATACTTTATGTTGGAACGTCTTTGAGAGAAAGATGTGCTATTCCACCAAGTATCACATGGAGACACGCCTGGAAATCTGACACAGTGGGAGGTGCTCTTTGGAATAGAGGGCAACTTCTCATTATCATGATAGCAGACTTTACTGTGGCCACTGTGGATGATTTATTAGTCTTGACCAAATGCATACAGTTATAGGTCCCTATCTGCATTAAACCATAAGACACCTGATATCTTTCATGATTCATAATGAGGAGCCTGAACGCATCTCAAGGTCAGACTGTTGGGTAAAGACATGACTTAAAGTCAGAGTCCTGCTACTTTTCTTTCTGGAAAATTCTCTCTCAAGTGTGCAGAAATGGCAATGGTCACAAATATGGAATTAAACAGGTGCCCTAAGAACAGTGCATTTATCCAGATATTCATGTAAGGAGATCATCTCATTGTAATTTGTGCAGCCAGTATGCTCTTTCTCTTGCAGAATGCTCTTTAAATATTATTATATTTTAGAAAACAGATAAAAAAATTTTTATGGAGGAGTAAGATAACTATGAGGCAGCACGGTGGCACGGTTAGCACTGTTGCCTCAAAGCAAGAAGGTCCTGAGTTCAATTCCACCATCAGGCCGGCATGTTCTCCCCGTGTGTTTGCGTGGGTTCTCTCCGGGTACTCCGGCTTCCTCCCACAGTCCAAAGACATGCAATTTGTGGGGATGTGACTGTGACTGTGAGTGCGACTGGTTGTCCGTCTATGTGTGTTAGCCCTGCGACAGACTGGTGACCTGTCCAGGGTGTACCCCGCTTCTTGTCCAGCGCCCCCCGCGACCCTGAAAAGGAAAAGATAACTATGTTGAAGAAACATAAGGTATGTGTGTGTGGGGGGTATAATCACAGTTCTCGCCATGAGTTAATCAGTGTCAGTTTATAATTGGCAAAGTGCAATTGTCACATTAATTTAACTCAACCCAGATTCATGGAAATCCAATCAGAGGTGGGCGAAATATCACACGTGGCACAAAGGAACAATCATTGTGGTGCCACGTGAGAAATAATCTAATTGTGAGAAATAATCTAATTTTGAGAACGTCACACCCCAGTGAGACACCTGTATACGTTCAGTATGCATAAACAGCCTGCACACCCTGCGAAAACGCATGGATGCAGTATTGTGAGTTGCTCATTAAAGTTTATGCTTCAGTAAGATCTTCAGCTGACGGATGGAAATGGCTCGTAAACTGGAAACCCGCTGTAAGCGGTGAAGTTGTGGTTTGTGTTAATTAATCTGCTTTAATTAGCTGTTCGTTACACCCTGTTTCAGAGACAACGTGAAATCTTTTTTTTTCCTAGGAACAAAAGGGGAATCTACAAAAACGTAAAGAAATTAATATTGTTCATAAGAACATTGCAGCCAGTATCCTAATGCCATAAAGAATTTTCTAATTTAATCTTTTTGTTGAGGATACTAAAACTCATCAAGGCTCTCCAGAAAAAGATTTTTGAAAGTACTAAATTAATCGCTGAGTATCCAACTTCCGGAGGCTTGAAAAGAAATCTGAGAGTGAAAGAAGGAGTTTGGGAAATGCTGGAGAGGCTGATTATACGCAATTTAAATTTCTAACAAGTTCTGATTTTTGGAAGAGTTTTTAAAAAAAAAGTTCCCCCTTCATTATTTTTATCGGGAGGAGGAAGAGTTTGCTCCACCAACAAGAAAGTGCCCCCAGTCGGTGTACCTATCATGAAGCATCCTTCGAATGACCAAAGGACCAAAGCGACTGTGGTTCAAGCTGCATTCAAGTTTGACTGCGTGACTGCGCATTTAAAGTAATAATAAAATTGTAAGTAAATTAAAAAATAAGTTATTTATCCATCCATCCATTAGCTTATCCTTTTTCAGTGTCGCTGGAATTTATCTCAGCTGTCTTAGGGCGAGAGGCAGGGTACACCCTGGACAGGTCGCTAGTCTTGTCACGGTCCTGGGTCTTATGACCCAGCATTTTCTGTTTGTTAGTGCATTTTTGTTGTTCTCTGTTTCTGACCCCTTGCCCTCATGTTTTTGTTCCCTTGGTCTTGTGTTCTGCCTTCCCCTCCACTGTGTTTTGGTTTCATTCTGTTACCTCTGTTAGTTAAGCCCCTATGTGTAGCCGTGTCTCTGTGTCTGTCTTCTCGGTGCTTTTGGTTTCCTGTTTTACTTTGAAAGTCTCGTCTCATGTCAGTGTTTTCAGTTTTGCTTCCCTGTCCTCGTTAGCCCTAATGTCTCCCAGCCATGTTCACCTCCTGCCTCTCGTTCCCCCTCGTTATGTGGTGTCTATTTAAGCTGTGTGTTTTCTGTGCTTCACTGTCGCGTCGTTGAAGTCTCTGGCCTGTGCTGTGTGCCTCCTCGTGGTTTCCTATGTTTTCCTTTGTTTTCCTTGGATGCTCTGGTTTGTTTTTGTATCTTGTTTTATCAGCGAATAAAGCTGTTTTTTGAGTTTCCACTCTGGAGTCTGCTTTTGGGTCCTTTCCTCGCTCCTGCCTGCACACAGCCAGCTGGATCATGACAAGTCTGTCGCAGGGCTTTAAGTCATTTATCCTTTAAAAAATAATAAACGTTGGCTTTATAACTTCATTTTTTAATAGTTATAAAAGTAACTTTAGAAATGC
>VURO01019779.1:42801-72965 GCA_015108175.1 Pelvicachromis taeniatus
GTAAAATCAGCTGAGATCGTTCAGAGGTTAGTTAAACAGCAGAATCACTTTGGCGCCGGGAAGTGCTATTTGGGCTGGTTTCCAGCTTTAATGCCTTTGTCTTTAATGGCCTTGTGTAATACGTAAACACCTAAGGACAAGCGTGTGTTCCTCATTACAATGGGTATTTGTGTCAGTGTGTGGAACTGGAGTTACCAAGTTTTATATTGTTAAATGTTAAGTTCGACAGTGTGTCTCCGGCTATGTAATGGAGTAATTTAAAAGTAATGTAACAATATGTTTGCAAAGAATTGCTTTTTCCGGGGAATAATTAAGTAATGTAATGCAATACTTAAAAAAAACAACTGCTACTATGTAATAGAATAGATGCTTGAGAAAGGACACTAACACTGCTAATAACGCAGTTTGGCATCACACTTAAATTGTGATTCTGTGTATTTCACGGCAGCTACAGTAGTGTGTCATGGAAAGACACTTTAAAAGAGGATTGCTAGGCACAGTGCTTGTTGAACCACTTATTCATTATCCCTTGGATAGGGCTGAAAAATGTCAAATCCAAATTGTAAGTACTAGATTAATAAGACATTCATGACAGGTGCATGATATGGGAAGTGAATAATTTTCCCTGTCAGATTAGTTTGTGCTTCTGCATCTGTGTATCAAAGATTTCTTAGGGAGCTCTTAATTTTGTCAAATCTATATTGTTTGTGTTGTTCTGTAACTGTTGCATACATTTGTTCTGTAGTCATGGTTCATACTGTAGTGGTTCACCTCAGAAAAAGCTAGATCCCAAGTTGCTGAAAAAAAAAATCCTGTGAACCCTCTAGGCCTTGGGCTGAGTGCATTATCGCTGCCCCTGGCCCATGATGAGGAGAGGTATCGATCTTATCCTCAGACGAAAGCCCTCTGTGCACCTCTGCGGGGCTTAGAGCTGGCTGAGGCAGGATGCACAGTAATGAGAACAGTAGAGGGCAGAATGGGGGACCAGCTTATTCCTAACAAGGATGGAGACCTTTACACAAAAGAAAAGAAATAAGCTAGATGGGCATTTTTTTTAAACCCCTCCCTTCAAGCCACTCTACTTTTTCTTTCTCTAAGCACAGTTTAGGTCTTAACCACACCATGGACTCTAGCCTTGATGGTTTTATCTGGAATTTTGAGCTCCTGTGGGAATATATCTCAGTACAGAGTGGCTAAAAAATAAATTTAGCACACTGCCACTATGAAGTCAGAGAAGCAGTAGAGGCAAGAAAAGAGCAAGGAAGTGATTTCAGCATAACCAAACTTATAAAATTCAGAGGATGCTCCTGGCTGGCCAGAGAGATCTCCAATCCTTTGAGCTCCATTTTTGGATGCTTTTGTGGTAACAGAAGTTGCTTTATGTCAAGGACTCCAAAGACAGATTTGTGGGTGTGCAGGCCTTTGAGGTGTTTATAACATTTGGTGATACCTCAAGCCTCATGCTAACTGGAGCTCAACCAAACCATACCAAATATGCGATGCTTTTAACATATAGTGATCAAAGTTGTAACACAGCTGAAACAACCATTTGTTTAATGCCTAACAACAGATAAATAAACATAAATAAACAGGAACCAGTTGGCTTTTCTTATGTTTTCACTGCTTCTCTCTGCATTCTAGCCAGTGCTGGAATCATCATCTTCCTTACCAGGGTTGGGAATATATTGAACGCAATGTGCATAGTTTGATGATAAGTCTTGCTTTCTTGCCATAGCTACACCTCTCGCTGTTATTTATTGGAACTCACTTAGAAAATACTAAAAAAGAGAGATTGTGTTGCTTCTAAATTTAGATTTAACAGTTAGTAAAGCAAAAACATCCAATTGCCTGGTTTAATTAAATACTGTTCTGTTTTGTTTGGTTGCAGTTGCCCCCTTTATTGCATGTTAGTTTAAAAAGAGAAACTTATAATGAAACAAAGCAGTGCTTTAATGCAAAGAACTGCTTGCATTGGTTACTTAGATAAACATACCACCGTGATTATATTCATCAATGGGTGAGCATTTAAGCATATTTGGAAAAATCACATTTACAGGACACATCGTACATCACATGGTACCAAAGAAAACCAAGGATCTGTACGTTTTTGACAAAGTATCAGTTTCTATGACATCTATCCTGCATAGCTGATGACTTCCAAAGCTTGTCTCAAGAAATCTCAACACACTTTGCAGGTTGTAAATGGCTTATAAGAACAAGTAAACAAGTTGAACTCCTATCAAACATCAACAGACCTTTGATTTATATTTCCCTGTTATAAAGTAAAACCTGACTGAGCCTTTCGTTTGACCTGTTTAAAATCAGAATACCTTTCTTTTTTTCTTTTTTCTTTTTACCCCTTACTTCCACTAGATATAGAAATCTGTTTAACTCGGGGGTGGGAATGCCCTCACCGACTGTCTGACTTAATAGGGGCACCTAAGGTTTCTTTCATCCTCAAATGTCCCTGCAACAAAGGCGTAGATATCTCTATCTGTCTCTCTGGACCAGGACCTTCGATAAGCTTTCACAGACTTGGTGGCCAGTATGAGATCTGTTATCATTTACCCATTTCATCTGTGTGATGTGCTGCGTTCTTCAGATCTCTCTCTCTTCTGTCTCGCTTCTCGGTGACTTTAATTCCGGTCTACATTCCTGTATGTTAATTTTTTTTTCTATTTCTCTTTGTGCCTTTATCTTTATAAAGCTGTTTCTGAACAGTAGTCTGCATACGTGTTCAGCTTACTAGGACCACACTGTCTGTCTTTATAGTTTACATGGATATTTAGCATTTTCAGCCCTCTCAAACATATTCTCTGTCTTCTTACTTCCCCCTCCCTGAGGCCAAACCAAGTTTATTCCCTCTAGCTATTACATCCAATTAAGGAGGAGTGAGAATTTCACCCCTCCTTCCTTTCTCTACACTAACAATACGGTGGAATGAGTCAGGAGGTTCTCCTCTCTTGTTTGATGTGAACAAATTATGCTTTAGCTACACACTTCAAAAGGAAACCAAGATTTAGTTTATATTTTCAGTACTTTGTCATTTGGTGAACACAATGAAGAACGACCTCTTGACGTGGATTGATTCCTTTTTAATTTCAGATATTCTCCTCCAGCTTGACAAATACTACAGTAGTTTGATATTATAATAGAGTAATTAAATTAAATTAAACGGGTCACAAGTTGTAATCATGTAGCCAAGCATGTTCATTGCTTCAAGCAAGGACGCAATGAAAATACTGGATACTCAATGCCATTTTTGATACCAAGGGGCGAAAAAGAAACTGACAAAATTAAGATTTTTCTTTTTAATAAACAGTAGAGGAAGAACTGCAATGACACTAGTGTTCATAAATTGCATAAAAATACAGTAACAAAAGTGTAGGGCGGTGGTTTAACTCAGTGGGATGAGCAGGCGACCGTAGGGTTCGAGTCTTCCCCTCTCTCTTTCCTGTCAGTCTTTACGATATCAATCCAATAACGTCAGAAAAAAACAGCCAAACAAATATTTAAAAAAAAAAAAACTTTTATTTTAGATTGTCTGTGGAGATTCGGTGAGGCAGGCTGCCTTGTTTCTGTAGACGTCTGTAGACTTTTCTCAGCTTTGCTCTATGACTTTAAGCCAAACACAGCACTTTTTAGACATAAATAATTGTGTTATTTTTTTTAAATGAACACTGTGTATTAACACTGTATTAACTTGTAGCATTGAATTAACATTGCGTTACGCATGGGCAGGCCTGCTAACTGTTGCTGCCGTGCTCCCGCAGTAACGTGATTGTTAATATTAATCATAGCTGCTAGCTATTACCTTAATGATAACTTAACCGATGGCTAATGTGGTTATTAGATCACTGCTAATAGTTAAATGGCTAACGTTAATGTTGGCTTCTTTAATATTCATGGTAGCTGTTAACTTTCTCGACATTCCTCTTAAAGTGTTGTTCAGTATTTTGAACAGCAGCTACTTCTGTTACTAGTGAGTGACGGAGCTACGTGCCTGCCTATCTGCAGTAATGCTATATGTTATAACAACTGGAGGAGGTGAAGACGGCGCTCATTCTGCTGTGAATGAGTATCTAAGCTGATAGTCTAATTGCTAGTATTTGAAAACCCTAAGATAAGCTTTGCTCTGTTTATCCACAAACAGTATCAGGTGTGTTGGTAATATATATGCCAGTCATGCTAACTTAGTGTTGTCTTTTTTCTTGTTTTTTCCCGCCACTATTTATGAGACAAATCTGTGGATGAACAATTCTTCTCCCTTCAGAGGCCCTTTCCCACGGGGAAAGTGGTCCTGATGACCTTTAAGCGTCTTTTTCTTCTTCAAAGTCTGTGCCGTCAAAACATTTTCTTTTTCCTACAAAATAATTTTTAGGAACTAAACAACTACTGTGATCCTGGGTGTTGTTTATCATACTGTCAGTGTCAAGTAGTGAATTTTATATGTAACAGATGGCGGCTCTGGTAGGTGTTTGCCTTAAGTACACCCCAAAGCCCATGACAGCAGATTTCTGTGCCACAAATTATACAACTGACACATTTGACAGTTTAGTGTATCATATGAGTGTACAGGCATTATACAACGGAACAAAAAAAAAAAAGACATACAAATAAAATAAAACAAATAACCTCACTGTGTCAGTTCAGCTGTTCTAGAGCTTTTATTATTTTTTTTGTGAAAGACAATAGCAGTTAACCTTTACAGTTCCATCTCAGATAATTGAAGTAAACACAGGTTTGTGATACAAAGGGTGGAAAATTACCATAAAATTTTAGGAAAAAGCTTCTGCTGCATAATGGGGTTGTGCGCTTTACCACTCAGGGACCTCATTTGCTTTTGTTTATTGGTTGTACAACACCCCGGCAGAATATGCCCTGCATACATGAGGTTGAAAACAGCTTTAAAAAAAATATATTTGACCAATTTATGAGTAGAGATGCAAATCGCATTTACTTGAAATGGCCATAGCTACCATGTCACTCACCGTTTTGTGGGTGACATCATGGTGACAACATTATAGTCTCATTATAAAGCCTTGAGATTTTTTTTTTTGTGTGTGTGTTTTTCAATCACAATTCCTGAATAATTTCCCCTTCTGACCTTTAAAATGACAAACATTTACAAAATAGATTTAATATTTTATTCAATATGACCAAAATGACTCACTGAACCCAAAAGAATCGCTTCTCCTCCTGCTGTATTGTTCAAATGACTCTTGACCTGCATAAACTATAAACTTTGATAGTACTGAGCTGAATTAACAACTTCTCACTGATATTCTGGTTTATGAAAGGTTTACAGCATTTCTGTACAGTAGAAGAACCAGAATCCCCAGAGGTTACCTGGTCATCTGTTCTTTAATCAGTTCGTATTGTGATTACAAGTTTTATTGTTGTAAGCACAAAGTTTCAAATGTTTTCAAATGGTATTAAGCAGGCATGGACTTTACATTCACATACAGGTGGATACTTGCGTTCACACAATAGGGGATATAATGATTATACTGTTTTAGTAGTTAATATGGATAATTATATATAATGGCGTATTATAAAAAGCAATATTTGTGCATGTAGTTAAATAATTATAGAGCAGTGTTTAAAAATGCATACATTATTAAAACAAGGGACTGTGTATTAGATAGATATATTTATTTTTAGATGTATTTTTATATAAAATGAAAATGATAATAAGCTAAATAGGGGTAGGAATTAATAAGCATTTGCTTCCTCAAATTAAAAATGATCAATATTTTTTATTTTGTGCATATGATGAATCTCCTTTATTTTATGTTCATTTGTTTTGTTTTTTTTATGTTTATTATAGTGCTGTCACAGTTAACGCCGAGTAACCCCACCCACAGAGTAGTCTGCATTAACTCATTAACGGGAATTTGCCAATTTTGATGTGTTAACTCGGATCAGTTTGTATTAATGCTGACAGCACTAATTTATTAACGTTTGCTACTTATAAGTTTGAAATAATGATTTTATTCAAATTCACATTCTTTACAGGAGAGACTGTGTATAGTTGCTGGTTTTGGATTAAAATACACGAAAGCATGAACCATTAGGCAATTTTCTTTGATGGCTTTCCAGATTTGTATAAAAAGTGATTTCCCGAACATAAAGTGGACACACCGGAGAAACATCACCACATATTGGCATTTGCTATTCTGTGATGCATATTAAAGTCTTTGCCAAGGAATCTCAATAAACAGAGTATTGGTTGTTAGTCAGTTAACTATTGTTTATTTTGAAGAGTATCAAAAGTTAAAATGCAAATGAATAGTTTTGTTCTTGCACTGAAAGGCACCTGCTTGATTTAGTTTTCTATCTCTTACCTGTCAATCAATCACATTTCATTTGTAAACGGTTTCAGTAACCAGCATGAGAGTTTTTCATTTTATTGATAATTGCCTGTTAGGCTGTCAGATTTTTTTTTTTTTCCTGTTACTGTGTTCTTTTTGTAGAATTCGATAAATCATACAGGCTAAGTTACCTTCAAGAACAAATGTTATTTTGTTGGCACTTTGTTTTGCACACTGACACTAAGACTTTAAGAAACATATCGATTCCATGTCAAAAACACAGTATGAATCAAACCTTGGATATGTCTGCGCTCTGTATTGACCACATTACAAAAACACTTCTCTGCAGCAGACTCATCCATGGGGTTTTTATTATCTTATGCTTCAAATAGCAATTTGATGCTCTATTTGACTGAACACCTCCTCCACATGCATTCACATACAATTATACAGTTTGTCATGTTATTAGTTTCAGGAATTTTACATGTTTTTTTTTTTTTTTATTACATTTTTTTTAATCAGTCATACTTGAAAAAATTAGAATCTTTCTTATATTACGGGCCGGTTTTTGCACACATAAGTTTCCGCATTCGTAACACAATATGTACCTTGTGTGTTTTTGATATTGTGACTATGTTGTCACTTGGTTTGAATACTTGCTACAGGAAAGCCTGTTTCCTGAGTCACCTTGTATTCAAGTCTCCTAAAGTTATGTCTTCAGAGAGACACATAAATGCAGCAGATATATGAATAAGCGGATATATGAATAGCTAAATTCCATTAGCAGATGCACGGGCCAATTTGCAGGTACACCTTAATAGTACCGGGTTGTTCACCTTTTGCTTTCAGGACCACTTTAATTTTTTGTGACACAGGCTTAGAAAACTGCTGGAAATATTCCTTAGAGATTTTGGTCCATATTGATACGATAGTATGATGCAGCTGTTACAGATTTGTCAACTGCACGTCTGTGATGTGAATCTCCCGTCCCAAACTAGCTCTACTGGATTGAGTTCTGGAGACTGTGGATGCCATTTGAGTGCAGTGAACTCATTCTCATGTTCCAGAAACCAGTCTGAGAGTATTTGAGCTTTGTCAATTGGCATGTTATCCCGCTGTAAGCAGCCATTGGAAGATTGGTACACTGTGGTAATAAAGGAAAGGACATTGTCAGCAATTGGCCCAAAGATTGCCAAGAAAATTTCCCCCTGGCCATTACACTACCATCGCAGGCCTAAACGAGTGATACAAGGAAGGATGAATCCATGCTTTAATGTTATTAATGCCAAATTCTGACCCCCATCATCTGAATGTTGCAGCAGAAATTGAGACTCATCAGAGCAGTCTGTGCAAATTGTAGCCTCGGTTTTCTCTTCTTAGCTGACAGGAGTAGCATACAGTATGGTTTTCTATTGCTGTAGCACATCTGTTTCAAAGTTCAGCATGTAGTGCGTTCATGCAGTTCTCCATACATTGGCTGTGATTATTTGAGTTACTGTTGCCTTACAATAAGCTCAAAGAAGTCTGGCCTTTCTCCTCTGACTTCTGGCATTACCAAAGGCAATTTTGCCCAGAGAATTGCCGCTCACTGGATATTTTCTCTTTTGGACCATTTTCTGTAAACCCCAGAGAAGGTTGTGTGGGAAATACTTCAAAAACCATGCCTTAAAAGTCACTTTCTTTCCCATTCTGCTCAGTTTGAACTTCAGCAGGTCATCTTTTATTTTAATGATTGAAGAAGGCCAAAGTTGCGAATTCTTCTCACATTGACGTTAAACATCATAGCATTAATTATGGGCCCAGTGTACTGTCTAAGGCTACAAAGCCACTTTTGGGATAGCGAGATGTCCATTGCCCTTTCCATCCTCACTCCATAATGCACAAGAATTGTTAATCCTCCTATAGTATTCATGAAACTTGCACACAAAGATCACATAACAGGTCTTTACCATTGTCCTAAAGGTCAAGGTCATACTTATCATTTTATGAACACTTAATAGACCTCTGCATTGAATCATACTTGTTATTAATCTCTGGCTCTCTTCCACAGCATGTCTTTTTTCAGCCTGTCTTCCTTCTCTCACCCCAACCAATTACAGCAGATGGCTGCCCCTCCCTGAACCTGGTTCTGCCGGAGGTTTCTTCCTGTTAAAAGGGAGTTTTTCCTTCTCACTGTTGTGCTTGCTCATAGCGGGTCATATGATTGTTGGGTTTTTCACTGTATATATTATTGTAGGGTGTATACAATATAAAGCGCCTTGAGGCGACTGTTGTTGTGATTTTGGCACTATAAATAAAATTGAAATGAATTGATATTGATCACATATACCTGACACAAGCTTAGTTTGTCTTGGATATGACTGTTTGTGAGTCTCTCTGACTCCTTCTTAATTCTCATTATTATGTTTTTGCAATACAGTCAGCAGCACAACTTTCTTTGTGTACCTTGCACATAACAGCCACAATTCACATAACCTGTGAATTTTGATGGATCATGAGCTGGTAAGCTACTCTTTCACTCATATTCTGGTTTAATAAAAACATATTTATGATTCACGTGTCCTGTATTTCTGTTTAATAAAACAGTGTAAATATTTCTGTACTGTATCAGGAAAGACAGCTGACGTATCTTGTCAGAAACATTCCAAAAGATTTTTTTTTTTCGTATCTTCTGCTCCATTTTTCACAATGTACTTACTTCTGTTTTATTGCATAGATGTTGCAATGGTGCAAAAAGCATCCCTAGAAGTCATAAGAATTGTTCAGATGTAAGGGATAAGTGTTTGACATCTTTCTGATGGGAGGTGCCTTTCTTTTCCTTTCTAAACCACATGTCAAAGAGCCACACATTAATGGTATGCTTTACCCTGCAATCCTGCTCCGCTGACAAAAAAAGTAAAACGAGGATGGATCGGTTATTTACTCACAGAGAGATGGCGCTTACCACTCCACTTGATATAAAGGATTGTGCTACTGCATTCTTCCTTGTCATTAGTTGGAAAACAACTAATGATAAGGAAGTGCCTCAACAATGCCTCCCTAATTATTGTTGGTATTGTGTCTGTGAGTCATTTCACAGTTAGCCACCCACTCCATAGCTGGATGATTTAATGTTAATAAGCACTGTAGTGATGAAACAAATGCTTTTAAGGGTGCTCTTATGTGGGAGATAGATGTGCAATGAGCATCTGTTCATGGTGTGTATGTGTGTGTGTGTGTGTGGAGCACAGGGAAAGGTGATATCTTTAGTGCAAATGTAGAACATGTATAAAGGCTGCCATATGTGCTGCAGTGCCACTAACTAAATCCTCATTTGCAACAAACCACTTTAGACATTGTTTTCTTTTATTCACTGTGAGAAGAAGCACAGTGATATTGTCACACATAAATACTGATGAGCTTCATGGGAAGCTGTGCTGATATCAGTAAATGCCTTATAAGCAAAACAAAGTCTCAAGAATTTAAACTTTCACTAGTCCAGAGTAATTTTCTAAACATCTTAACCATGCAAAGTATAAATGATTGCCTGTATTGTGTTTCTTAGAAATTATACCTCTTACCTAGAATGACCATTTGAAGTAGTCTGTGATGATGTATGACATTGCTAGTCTGCAGGTGACTAGAAGGGTGACTATGATAATTACTATTGCTCATTTATGCCTGAAAACACATGGAACCTTTTAGGCTGAGAGTTGAGTCATGCACTAATTAAATGCAGGTCTGTGGCAAATTAAACTGGTTTGTGTGATAATTTTATGGATCTTTTTTTTTTTATGTCACTGTATGCTAATTAAGGCTGAGCATGTCTCCTACTTACCACCAAATGCTGGGAAGAAGCATGGGAATTCTAACAAAAGTTTTACTGCTTGAGATAACTACAGTAGAGATACTTGGCACACAGAAACAGGATTTGTCAGCTCCAGCAAGGAGGTGTCTGGGCTGCCATCATTAGCAGTGACAGCCGACTGTCATATTTGATGCTACACTGCTAAATGGGAATACGATCCATTCCCCCGGATCATTTTTTTTACTTTGCCATGGCTTCACTGGCCATGACAGTGAGCGTGATAAGCTGAGCCTTTATTTTCAATAGAACTCTGTTTTACCGCTTTCTGGTTAATGTTGTTGGGTGTTCAGTTGATCAGCCCTAATTAAGCACTAAGGTTTTTTAATAGAAAAAAAGTTTGCTGTAGCAAAAACATACTATTACTGGTCACACTAATTATAGTTGAAGGGCAACCTACTGAATCAGATCAGACTTCTCCATTAGCTTGTTATCTCTTAAAGCAACTGGATGGTAATTTGCCATACTAATATAAGGAGCATCCACTCAAACACCCGATGGATATTCTTGTAAAAAACTACCATCAAAATGAGGTTCCTACACAACATTTCCAGGATACAAAGCACCGGTGAGAGTCAGTATCAACACAACAGCATAAAACAGTCGGTGGCTCCCACGACTGTGTAATGCACTGCTATCATAATAACAGTGCAATCATTGTGTTAACCCCTCACCCTGACAAATGCAGGTACAACAAAACAATAATGCTGTCTTTAGTATTAAAGCGTTGCAGGGTTATAGGGTTAATGGTAATGGTTAGGAAAAAACACTGAAAAATACATTAAATATTTCATGCAACCTAGCCCCACTCAAAATCCAAATGTATTTATCGATTCACATTAGTCCTAACAGACAAATATTTCTCTGTTTCTTTGCTTTTGTTATAGAACTTTGCTCAGCGGCAGTTTCTGGAAAATGACTGCTGGTTAACAATAAACCTTAATGGGAAGTGCATCAGTCAGTAGTATACACTTGCTCTGTTGTGTGTCAGAAGACATTCAACTGGCTGCAGTAAAATTCTTTGTACACAGAGAATGGAAGAAGAATAGAACAGTAAATAGAAGAAAAGGGCTTACTTAGTGACCAAAAGAAGAGTGCAAAAATGAAGTGACGAGTTTATGGATTTGCTACTTTGGATGTGCCAGGAAATTTAAAAGGCATTATTTACTTTCCATCAAGTTTGCAACACTTGTGTAACATGGTGTGAGACCATACATTTTCAAAAAGGAATAAAATCCCTGATTTTTCCTTTCATTTTTGACACAAGTGTAGCGCTTTAGGACTTTTACTTACATGTTAACATAAAAAAAAAGGACATAAAAATTCAGATTAACACAATCACCTGGAACTGGGTCAGTTTGTGTTTTATCTTTACATTTTCTAGTGAACTCAACTAAAATTCTTCGTGAATCAAACAGAGCGTGAAGGCCATACAATATAACGTCATCCTCACATCATTATTATTCTCAGCAAACCATTCAGTGACCCTGTGTGCATTATGGCTGGACAGACTGTGTACTGTTGGCATCTTTTGGTTTACACTGCAGAGCCCTAAAGGTTTTCACAGTTATATTTGTGCATGTAAAACAAGCCGTTAATACTAAAGGTAACTCACATTATTAACTGATTTCTGTTGGTCAGTCATTGACTTCAATGCTTCTTGCAAACAAAGTTACTAAATCAAAATGGCTTATCAAAGTAAAGAATGTGAGTGAACCTTCAGTATACATATTTATCCATGGTGGTAAAAAATTGGTGAACCCTATTGTTTAATGTATAATGGGGTATCGTCACCCTTCTATGAATGTGTATGTACTGTATGCATGCTCTGCAGAGTTTTTATGCTTGTTCATCTTGTGCACTTGCTCCTCTATCTCCACTGAACACCTTGAGGTCATATCAATTCAGGAAAGCCCGACTGGTTCCTATTTAGATTATGGATGGTTATTACTGCCTCCTGGCTGTCAGTCAGATTAAACCAATATGTCCCGGGATAGAAGCTTATCATCTCATAAAGAGTACCTTCTCCTGGTAAGAAGGAGGGGCCATTTAAATAAGCCATCTCCGGAACCTTCCGTGTTCTACAAATTTATTAATGCGGTCTCAAGAAATATCCATGCATCACGTATTTATTGTACACCAATATGCTAGGAATTGCCCTTGTCTGTCAGATTACTTTGTGGATTTGTCTTAATAATATAGGACTATACCACAAGAATTACACTGTTGTCCATTCCTCTAGTTGCTCTTATTTTACGCAGTTAACAAATATAGTACCAGGTTCAGGGAGGGGCAGAGTGTACAGGGAGGCAAAACACACACTTTCATAAAGTTAACGGTGTGTGTATGCAATGTATTTTTGTGTCTTCATATAGGAAGGACTGATAATGAGCCATCATGTAGAAGGACCCTTGTAATATTTATAGCTTGTTGGCTAGCAGAATAGCTGTGCTTTTACCACCTTTTGATATAGATAAACCCTATAGATTTTTTTAATACATCCAACCAACGGTGGAGTACACCATGTACACGGCTCTGATGACAGCTTTTGACAAGATTTGTCGGATTTGCAGGATTTTATGAATAGAAAATCATTTGTCAGTTATTTTGATGCCTTTGTTTTTACATTTTAGCCTCTAATTTAGTACAAAATTAGAGGCATTTTCTTAACAATGTCAGTAACAGTTTTTAAAGTTGTGGTTAAGAATGATATTTATTGAAACAATACCTTTCTGGGTACAGTTATCCAATTGAGGTTACCCAGTTCATGTTAAGAACACAACCATTATGATGCCAGTGATTCGTTGTTGGCATTGGACACGTCACAATCAAGGCTCACATGCATCAAAATGCATACTATCAATCCAGAATCCCTCTCTGAGAGGTTCAGCATTAATGCACAACATAATCTCTGCTGCTACTCTTTCAGGAAGTCAGTGAATAATCTGACAACAACAAAAGTGACTCCACCTTGGTTCACCAAAGGTGTGCACCACTTTAGTCTAACTGAACGTGTAGGTCATATTTTAATATATATTTATATTATTTATTTAAACCGAGAGTCTATTTTTTGTCCACAGTTTATCCTGATGCTTACGGCTGTGGGAATTAAGCTATGTGATTCAGCTAACATTGGGTGTTTTGTTATTTTTACGGAGAACACCAACAATTAGAGACATAAATTTTGCCAGCCCACTATACTTTCAATATTTTATGCGCTCTTATGATTCACCAACCCATCCTTTTATGCATCTATGTCTTCTCAGCATGTGTATTTATGTGTGGGCGTGAATAGTTGTCTGCACTCTGAGGCATATGGGTTTTTTTTTTGCCTTTGTCAAGTGTGCAGTTTTGTGTGTGTGTGTGTGTGTGTGTGTGTGTGCGCACATGCGTGTTGTCTGAGGGCTTGCAAGTGTGCGTTTTGACCCTTATGGTAAAGCTGAAGAGAAAACAGGAGCAGAAAGAAAACCGCACTAACTGAACCGTGGAATGCGCTTGGTTTGGGGATTACATTGGCCCGTGTGCATGGTAAAACACAAAGGAGAGCTTCTGCTGCCAGGCAGATGAGAGGTTGGGAAAGTGCTTGGCTTTGACTCCTTGTGGGTTCAGTTGAAGCTTTCTCTCGCATTCAAAGCAGCATTAAAGGCTGTGGTTCACTCTTTAATTGTATCCGTTTGTCACATTTCTGACTAAGTGAATCATTTTTCCCTTCAGTTTACAGATGCTGCTGTCCGGATTCAAATCCTATATTTCTGACATGTCTAAAGAGTGCCACATCTAGTGATCCACTAAATAATTTGCCAGACATTTAGGAGATGTGTTGAATAAAGACCCTTTCTTCATATATAAGGGTCAAAATAAAATAAATAAAAAGAAAACTTATTTAAAGCCCCTGAGAGCACTGTATTTGATTTCCACATCCAAAAACACCACAGGGAGCAGAAGCTGACAGAGCACTGATGTTTGGTTTATAAAAAGAATAAAATCTGGTCTCCAAATGGTTCTGTGTGTGGCGGCTGGAAAAGAAACAGATTTCTCAGATGGATTTGTATATTTTTGCACCTGCGTGCAATGCAGGCACTCTATGTCTGCTTTTCTGCTTATGCAGGCTTTACCCTCTCCATATGTTAATGTCTAATTAGTATTCAGTGCTGTGGATGGAAAAAAAATGTTAATGACATTGAATCATACTTTAATTAAGCAAGAATTGGTAAGCAACATCATTAGCTATTGCGAAATAATAGACACGCATTCTTAATGTGCTTTGTACAGCAGCAAATTTCAGTAGATTCAGGCCTCGTTTGTCCGTCCATCCATCCAGCCATCCATTCCTGGTAACACATTCTGTTCATCCCCAATAATAATGACAATCATATTTATCATCCCTCCATCTGATGCCCTTGGTTGACTGCCTCTGCATCTGTGCCCAACTTTTGGTCACGTCTTTTGGACCAATTTCACAAGTAATGATGGAGACAGAGGGTTGTGGTAATGATATTAGACAGGCCAAATCTCAGCCACAAAGTTGGCCTGGGTCTTGGGAGCCAGGGATGCAGCTAGTAAGTATGTATGCCACAGGGGCTAATCCTACACTGGTCCAGAATAATGAACACATATTAGGGAAAGGTAACAGACCAGGACACGTGTATGGATGGGGCATCAGATGTTACACTGTGCCAGGTTATGTTTCATGGAGAGCATATCTGTTGGCAGGTTGTAGAGGTACAGGTAGCAGGTTTGTCTGCCTTCACATACTGTGTGCCCAAGGGAATTACACTTAATTGAAACTTTGTATATGATAGCTGAAAATGTGATTATCAGTATAGTTGAATCTGTTGCAATACAGCTGCAGCATTAAATACATGGTTGTGATGATGCTAATAGGAATTTTCTCTCTTCCCTTTTTTTCCCCTTTTTCTCCTTTTGTGTCTCAACAGCAGCAGATGGTGAGGAACCAACTTCAGCAGGTGGGAATTTTTTATGCTTGGTAACATGATTTCCATTCATTTGTTTTCATGCGTGTGTGTGTGTGTGTGTGGAGGGGGAGATAGAGGAATGAACGGGCCAAGCCTCTTCCTTCCTTCATTACTCTTGAGTCTAATTCCTGCATTGACTCCCTGCTCATGCCGGGCCAGAAACAGTCATGATTACATCATTTAGCATTTCACTTCATAAGGCAGCCCTATTTAAACTTCCTCTAACAGCGTGACTCTGGAAATATCTTGTCTTTGTCTAGTACAGAGTTTGGAGATTGAGCTCACAGTCCAATTTGGTCCACTGATTGCTTTTGCATGACTGTTTTTCAGTGGAAATGAAACATGCTGGATACCTGAGCATTTATCATATTTCTTAGGTTTTTTTTTTTTTTTTTTACTTGTGTGTGAGTGCTGATTTTATAATCCATTTGCTTAAAAGCAGCATTAATCCATAGCAATTCCAATATGTTTATTCTAGATTTAATGCAGTGCATCGATAAATACATGCCATTAGCATCAATCTTGATGTACATTGTATTCACTCCCTATGGAGTGGATTGAGTGTATTCTTTTTTTGCTGGCTCCAATAAATGCTAAAGTACTTATCTGTGAATTATCATACAGATGTTGAAATCATATTTTTAAGAGAGCATATTTGGTATTCCAAAGTTCTGATTCTGATTATTGAAATAACTAATGTAACAAGAGTTTTATTACAAAAGCAAGACCACAGAGGACAACAGTAAACAAGAACCTGATTTATCTTCATCAGTGATGTAATTAAAATGTCACTTCACATCCTCGGGTAGTACTGCAAGTGAATATAAAATTCCTCTTTCGCTGCAGCCTCAACATCTACAGTAATTGTCTTTGTCTATGTTTCTTTCATTAATGTTAATCCCTGCTGGTTTGTTGGAGATCAAGTAGGTTAAAAAAAAAGAATAATTTATTTAGATTCGACATAATACCCTAGCAATTAAAGTACTTTGCTGCAGCAATGCAAAGAGCTGTTTAATCTCAGTGTCTAATCAGTTAGTCAAGAAAATACAAAAACAAACACGTGCGCTGTATACTGCATACTGTTAGGTCCATTGGTGTTTGACAGTCACTTTTTGGTAATTGTGCCAAAAAGTATTTAGTTTTCTACAAGAATAACTTTCCAGTATAACTTTAAGTAACAATGTAACAATGCAGAATAAAAAAAAAATATTCAAATGTAAGTTTTACATTGTTATTTATTTATTTATTATTAAATGTTTAATGTCAGAATCTGAGAATTTAATTGAATTGTCTGGTGGAACGAATGTGACACAATAGACAAACTCGACAGACATCTCAAGGGAATATGCAGACATGAAGTCCAGTGACTGCTTTTCCTACTAAAATAATATCTTAGCCTGCTCCGTTTTAGGATGTAATATGTTTCGGTCCAAATTAAATTGGATGTATAAACTACTTTTTGGCACCAGCATCCATCTGGCTCCTTGTACAAATACCTATCATAAATCCTTTTTTTCCCAAAGCATTTCAAAGCAACTTTTCTTGTATTATACTCATTTCAGATCAGAGCAGCGAGAACACGGCAAGGAAAAATAATTATCGAGTAAGAAAATGAACTGAATTAGGTATGACTTGTGACCACTGACCTGGAACTGGACTGAGACAGAAAATAGGACAGAGTGATGTGGAAGGCCAAATTGCTCATGACAAGTTTGAAGAATTTAGCAAATCAGCTCCTATTTTACAACATTTCAGACACTGTGTCTGCACTCATGCAAAGGGGGATACTGTTTGCTGTGTTTGGTCTGTGTTTATTATGGTTATTTGGCAGTGGATGAATGCTGCCCACCCATCTGCACGGCTCCTCTTTAAAGCGGTGAGTTTATTGTATTTATTAAGCACCTGGTATGTTTTATGAGTAAAACTAATTTAATTAAAAAAACACACAAACATGGTTGTTCTTTGATCTGCCTCGGCTGGAGGAATTTAAACTTTTAGGGCCGTTTTACTTCCCTTACTAAATGTAGGGGCTGCATAAATTATGCTTTAACAAGAAAACTATATATTTTCTGAATTTTGTTCACTAAACCGTTATTGCACAATCTCAGCGGTTGCAGTCAAAATGCCATGGGTACTACTGAGACCGAAGACGCATATTTGAGCATATTTAATTGTAAAACTAACATTTGCCAAGTAGAAAGTTGAATATTAGCTCTCCAGTGAACAAGTTAGAGCCAACCTTTGTCATATTTTCAGAAATGTTATTGGTAGACTGGGAATTTAATTTAACATATATAATTCAGAATTTGCTAATAAACATTAGAATTTTTAAAAAGTGTCACATTTTTGAAGAGACCCTGGCGAGAAAAGGTACAGCTCTGACATTTTCATGGCATTTAGTCTCTGACGAGACAGCCTTCATTTCGTTTTCTTTGGATCTTTCTGGAAGGATGGTGGTCTTCAATGTGACCTCTTCGTTTGATTGACATATTCCAAAGCATTTTTGTTGCTCCACGAGTCTTACTACTTTTACCTTCAAGTGTATTTGTCTGACATTGTCAAATCCTGATGGGCGGAAATGGCAGAGTGGGAAGGGCACGGGAGAATAAAAGGCCAAAGACTCACTAAAAGCCTAACCGTCCGCCGGCTCACGCTGAGAGCCTTGATGTAATATTGGTGGTGCAGTGCCAGCTTCCATCAGTTGAAATGCAGGATGGATGCAGTGACCATGAGCCCATGAGCCAGTAAAGTCATCATACAAAAAGGCTAGGTTAAAATAGATTTGACGCAATTAGGGCATATCAGATGTCTCAGCAAAGTAGCAGGGTGCAGCTTCTGAGCTGAAGAGCTTAAATGTAAATTTCATACTCTATAAGGTAAAGGCAGGTAAAGTGTGTGTGTGTGTGCGTGTGTGCGTGCGTGCATGCGTGCGTGCGTGTTTTAAAGATATTATGAAAGCTTAACAGTGTGGTTGAATCGTGGTTTGTCATTGTTAACTGGGGACTGTTTAAGATGGCAAAATTTGAACTGAAATTCAAAGTTGACAGTCACACAGCCGTTTCAGTTTTGTTATTTAAATGTCTACCAAGTTTCACTATTTTAATAGCAGTTGCTGATCTAAGTAGGTAGGGGTTGCTCGGTGTAGCTGTCAAAAACATCAGGAGTTGTGTACCAATGTTTGTGGTGCCAGATTAAAAGCATTCCCTCCCATGTTGCTGCATAGTACGTTTTTTCCCTGGGATCAGCAGAAATATGTCACATGGGGACAAAGCTTTGCTCATCCTGCTCATAACCCTAAACAATGATGTAGACTGTTGAGACTCT
Organism: Pelvicachromis taeniatus; assembly: GCA_015108175.1. Taxonomy (NCBI): domain Eukaryota; kingdom Metazoa; phylum Chordata; class Actinopteri; order Cichliformes; family Cichlidae; genus Pelvicachromis; species Pelvicachromis taeniatus. The sequence continues at coordinate 61,260 of VURO01019779.1, forward strand.
TACGCTTTAAGACTAGGAAGATTTCTTTCTTTTATCTTGGATTTAATTGTCTTTGAAAAAGCTTTAATACATCATTCACATTGTACATGTTGTTCTCTTTGAGTCCAGAAAAAAACCCCATAATGAACAAGGTTCATGAACAAGGAACCTTGTTCATTATGGGGTGAACAATGGACAAGGTTCATTATGAACAAGGTTCATTATGGGGTTTATTTATGTCCATATAAATTCAACTGACTATTAATAAGCTTTTCAGCTCAGCTATGCTTTCTAAAAATTGACTATCGTTATTATTAGCTGTATCACTTCGTTCAGGCGAAGCTAGCGTATGTGCAAAGCATGAAATACTGTCTCCAAAATGCCTGAATTCCTTATACATTTGGGGTGAGCTAATGCTTGTGACAGCTTTCATTAAAGATGGAAGAGCACATACGTAGCCTTAAGCCTGAAAATGTCAAATCTCTGTGATTGATCTGCAAGGAAACAAAGGATGCTTTCCTGTGTTTAACCATTGGTCAGGATTTCACAGCTGATTGATTGGCCTCTCTTTGCAGTCAGAAAAGAAATCACAATGCCCATGCTGGACACAGCTCAGGCTTGCATCAATCACTATGCAAGTCTTGGCTTGTATAGCAGGGCAGCGGCTAAAATTCAAATTCCCAAGAAGGTGCCCTGTGTTTCCTCCTTGGATTATTCACAGTGTTAAGATACTATTAATGTGTAAAGATTACAAGTTATTCTGCTAAAAATAAAGTGAGTAATGCAATTATTTTATTATTTCTATAACAAATTCCTCTTAAGGTGTAATTCCTCCTAAAAAGTATTTAAATGACAGGGTCATCACTGCTGCTGGACAAGCTTTGCTTTCTGCTGTGATGTTATATCTCAGTCGGTTAAATCTCTGGTTGTTGAGTGGTTACTGGAGGTTTCTGCTGCTGTGTGTAGTCACTCATAGTTTACATGGAAGATGCCACTTTGTCTAAAATCATGCCATTTAATCTCTAAGCTGTAGTGAAACTTGAAAAAGTGCGCCACGCACCGAAATTTGTGACATTAACAACTTGCGCATTTCTGACAGCACAACTTTTACTTTAAAGGGGAGCAATTTTCCTTTCCCGTTTTCTGCACTTTTAAAAGTTTCGCTACTATTTTACCGAGTAGTTTGTGTTTGTGCACAAATTGGCAAATGCTTCTGCAAAATTTTTTTTTTTCAGTAACTGTAACTGATTACAGTTACATTCATTTAGTGATATAACTGAAACTATTAGTAGCATTAGCAACTAATACTTTCTAGTAATCAGCGACTCACAACTTACATTGTACATGGTGTGTTTGTGTGAAGGAAACATAAGTTAATGGCACACCGTGTCCACTCCCTTGTCTTTTCTTGGAAAGTTGCTTCTTTTCTCTAAGTTGTGTTTGGTTTTTCCTCTCTGCTGCTTCCATCATGGCTCCCAGTACTTAATCCTTTCTCGAAATGGGCAGCTGTTGGAGTGAATAAGGGATTTTTTCTTTTTTTTGCTTATAGCATTAAAAAAACCTACTTTTTTTCTTAATGAAAATCATCATCCTCTTAGTTTTAAAGTTTTAAATGTATAAACAAATTTATTTATTTAAAAAAAAAATGTTTTTGTAACTATTATTTTCCCAAGAAACAGAACCCGGTTTTGTTTTTTTGGTTTTTTTTGTAAGTTTCTGAAAAGTCGTGTCAGTCTCAGCCCACTGAGGGCACAAATGTAGCTGTTGCAATTTTCATGTGGTGTTTTCCACTGGCAAGACAATTTGCTCTCTCTCAGATGAATAGTTTTTGATATTATATGCTGAGTAGATGTCAGATTTTTGTATGTGTGCTAATATGATCTGGCATCTGATCCTGATTCACAACAGTTCTGCGGTTCGTCAGTTTTTAGCTTATTTTCAACTCATACTATACGAAAGTTTGCTGCATTTCCACCACATTGGGATGTTTTTTTTTGTAATTATGAAATCAAACGTAGTTATCGTACTGAACACTCTTTGTATCTCTCTAACACACTAACCGAGAGTCCATTTCCTCCCTCTTTTCTCTCCCACTACCTCCTTTTGTCCCCACTTTTTCTGTTTTATGCACTTGCCATTAGGGATGCTGTCAGTACAGCATGGTGCGACTATAGATCATCACATCAAAAGAGCCCTGAAACCTGTCACCCCCCTTTCTCTCAGCGAGCAGGGCCTCTGTGAAAGCTATTATACAAGCCTCTGTTCAACTGATTATCCACCACTCTGATTATTACTGATACAGGTCCAGGCTTTGAAATAGCATGACTTCGATAGGATTACCTCATTTGAAATTCACACCTAGAGGCCTACTAATTCCAATGAGAGAACAATAATAGGGTCGGTAGTGATTTTATATTTATTTGTTTATTTACTTCATTTTATTCCTATTGTTTTTTATGGGTTGGGGCTAGTGTGAAATGGTTGCCCGGTTGATGTAGTAAACAATTTAAGGCTGCAGCTTTTTACTTGACGTTGTCAAATGTTGTGCTCATGGCTGTTAATTTGTCAAACTGACTTAAGAGGGCATGAGATTCTCACCCTTGAGACTTCTTCTTGTTTCCTATCGCTTAAAATGAAATAAGAGACCTGTCAAAGCACAGTTTCCCTGTCAACACTAAGATATGACTGTAAAATGACTGGAATAGAAATTGTATCACAAGATAGGAAACTCTTACAAAGGCATGCTGATGGAAAGAATTTGGATTTGCTAGTTCTTTTCTCAGCCGACGTTTTGAAACTTTAGAGCCGTGTTAGAGATCATTACTAAATGCAGATTGTGCAGTCAGTTCATGCTGTTGGCAGTGTGGTAACTCTTGTTTATAGGGTAAAAAAAACATTAAAGATAAATAGATAAAAAACAATACTATTAAAATTAGCAGGTCCCCTGCAAATCTCAATTCCTGCTCCATTCCCAGGTAACATGATGGTATACTACATTATTTGGAGTTTTGTGGATATTACTTAAATCAAAATCATTCTTTTATAAGCTGCTGTAGCTTCATAAATGCTAAACGTGGGTCATTTAACCCTCTGGCAGATGGTTGCTAGGCAACATAAAGATGCCACAGTGTCTGATATAAATCAGAACATAATATTCTAATTTTGTGAATCAACATCATGATATAGAATATAGATAAGAGCCTTCATTGGCTAAAGATGCACCTGTGTCCCATATTTGGCTTCTGTACTTGTGATCCTGTAGGAGGAGTTTGCAGACAGTTTGTAATAAGATAAAAATGATATTTCACAATAAGTGATCAATTGACATGTGCCTAGCTGGCACTCAGATGCCTGGGTGTAGGCGTGGGCGACGAGGGTTGACATGCACCAGGGAGGCTGGGGTGGATGCAAGCGTGGGCTACCACAGTAGGAATTCAGGCTAAGTGCATTTTGCACACACATCACTAGGTGAGCAACAAACACGCCCCATCAATCTGCAAAGTTTTGACAGCCTCGGTGCAGTTGTACAACTCAATGTATAAAAGATTAGACAGATATTGGCAGGTTTTTGAGTTATGAAACCTACAAGCTTGCATCTAGGCGTCATCATTTACATTTTGCCTCATACTGCAGGCAAGTTCATGAAAGATTTTGAATGTCACAGTGTTGTGGGCATTGGCAGTTAATTAATTCATTGTTGTATCATACACAGCAGGTTTTGTTGTAATGATTTTTAGTCATTGCCTTAGTTACCATTATGGTTTGCAAAGAGATACCATTACGAGAACAAAAAAACAGAAGAAAGAGAAAACGGCAACAAACATGGAACGAATCATGCTACAACAGAGTTATTAATCATTACTGGCGTAACTGAGGGGTTTTCTTTCTTTTTTCTTTTTTTTTTACTTGTTTTATTGAAATTCTTTCTATTGTTTGCTTAAATCCCAAAGCATGAATTCTCTAGTGGCGAATCTTCCCAGTGTTCTCTGCACCCAAATATTGATGAGAAAACAATGGTAATGATGAATAGGGTTTTGTTTACACAGCATGAATGCATGTGCTTTGTGGCTATGAATATGAATTCCCTTGCAAATTACTCTTTGGCTCATAGGAGCCTTTTATGCTGTGAGCAGTACTGACCCTCAGACAGGGTACAGCATAAGCATTTGATTTTCTGTAGGAATGCTGAACTGTGGTTATCTGTGCACAATATGGGATAACTTCAACCAAATAGACACATTTTATTGGCGGAGGTCATTTGCACAGCATTGAAAGCAATGAAAACATCCACTGAAGCAAACTATGCTTCGTTCCAGTACAAATGAAGTGACTTAAAGGAGTTTAAAGGGTTTTATTAGAAGAGTAGATTTACTACAGTCTTCAGAAATTCAAATGATGTTGCTGTCTTTTGGTGACGTTCTTGTGTCACAAAAGCACTTTGAAACACCAAAGGGCAACAAGTACCTCAATAAAAAAAAAAAGCCATTGCAGTCATTGCAGTTAATAATTTAATGTACAACGGAGCAACATAAGAACAGAATGTGACATTTTTCAAATTTTGCACCAAAATATTTATAACTATTAAAGACAATGCGTTTGTGCTGGCCATTTTGCAGCACATTCACAACTTTATGCTACAACTTATATTGTTCAAACCCTCAGAGAATTGCTGGTTGACTAGCCTGTCTCTAGTATTCAGAACAGCAGCAATACTTTCACAGTGGCAATCACTTGAGCAATCACTTTATCAGAGACTATTATTTTGCTCTGTGGAGTACAAATGCAGTACACTGTTAATAACTTTTCCCCATTTTGGGCATGCATGAATAGAACCTCTTAAAACGGGTGAATTGTTCACAACAACGGCCACTTTTCATTCATTTAAAACAAAAGTAAATCTTGTTTCAAATTTAAGTAACTGTTTAGTCAAAACTCAACTTATTTGTGCGAGCATCTGTGTGTGTGTGTACGCATGTGTGGGTGATGCTGTGGGTACATTTCAGTGCATAGATGGTGGTGCTCCATTTTACCTTGCAGCTAGTCTGTGCTTTTCGCTTAGCACTGTGAGAATGAAGCGTTGCCTTCCTGGAGGGGACACATTCAGTGATTTCTAGACGGTGCCTTGGGCCGCCCTCTAGACAACAGACACCAGCAGCAGTCACTGAAAGCCAGACTCTCCCGACACTCCTTTCATCCTCAGTTTCTCCTGTCAAGCAGTTTTACTTACACACCACCTCACAATGTCTCCCAGTGTAGCCTATGTATTAAAACTTTGTGTGTTATTGTGTGCTATTAAAAACTGTAGAAGTGTTTAATGGGACACCCATTGTTTAGTTTATTAGACTACTGGCTAGATAATGATGTCTAAGTACACTTTTGTATCTTATACCAGAAATTACTGTGGAATATTTATCAGCTGCATCCGAAAAGATTGATTTTGTTCATCTAGATGTAGTGTTGTTCAGATGAACAGAATCAGCCTTTTGGGATTTACTTACCTGGATGATTGAGCATATATCAAGACATTACCAGCTGCAATTTGATCTTGTATGTACAGTTAAGATTAAAAGGCCACCCATCATCAGTGTCTGTTTTCTTCTTTTTTCTATGCAGGTCCTTGTCACCCAAACCCGTGCCACAACAGAGGAACATGTGAGATCAGTGAGACCTACAGGGGTGATACCTTTATTGGTTATGTGTGCAAGTGTCCACCAGGTTTTAGTGGAGTTCACTGCCAACACAGTAAGTTGGACCAGTCTCTTTCCTGTCCCTTATTTAAAGTGTCTCGAACGATTACATGACTTAATATAAATTCAATAATATTAATAATATAAATTCAAAGGTTTTGTAAGGCCTTTGTGTCTCCATTATGGCATTACCATGAAGAATGATTGGTCTGTTTGATCATAAAGATTTTCTAACAGGAGTCAACTAATAACCTTGAGCTGTGAACACATGTTGAAAAGCTGACAAAACGTAAATTTCTGGTAAAAAGGACGAGTTCAGCGAAATGTTAGTGAGTTCAGGAGAGAAAGGAAAAGCTGAGCTTGCTTCCTTTTGTTGAGCTTGCTCTTAATAAAGGTTGGTGTCAGAGGGTTTGTGCTGCCTGTGAGATAACTCTCGACAGTATGTTAGACTGGGAACACTGTTCTCGTCCCGTGCACAATTTATGCTGTCTTTGAACTGACTTTTTTGAACTCTTAAACTGGCACCCGGAATATGAGGACAAAGGTAATGACTGCAATCATGGGGTACAAGCACATGTGGTTGTGACCAACACTATCTAGCCTTAAACTATCATTAAGACCGAACATGTAACCGACAATACTCTCATATAATGCAACTATGTGAATGTGTTCCTGGCCCAAATTTAAAAAAAGAAACAAATCCGTGGAAAATCAGATAAATTCTATTGTTTAGATCCAATATCTGTTCCCACAGAATGAGTCAGTATTCTTAGTAGTCTCAGCAGTTTTGCAGTCAATTTAATAACAACAACTTGTCAATAATGCTTGCAGGTGCTCTTACAAAAATAGTCTGTTATTAAACATGAGTGCTAAAGCTGAGTAAATTAGACTATTCAATTGAAAATGAAAAGTCGTACATGACAAATGTGAGGTAGTATGGTGTGTTGGTTAGCACCGTTGCCTCATAGTAAGAAGGTCCTGAGTTTGAAGCCACTGGTCAGCTAAGGCCCTCCTGTGTGGTGTTAGCACGTTTTCCTCATTTCTCTGTGGGTTCTGTTCACCAAGGTTAACTAGGAATAAACTTAAGAACCAGAAACCAATTCTGTTAAACTAAAGAAAAACAAAACAATAAAACTAGCGGTCACAGTCTCCTAGTAGATGTGCCTATTGTATTAGTTAGAAAGTCCTAGGTAATTTTCAGAAACATTGACCTCTGACCTCAGAGTCACAAGGATTTACACTGGAGATGCATAAATGGTATCAATTAAAAAACATCCCAGGTGACTTCCTTCTTGAGTTATCGCACCCACAAGATTTTCAGAGAACCTTACCTCTTGACCCTGAGTCTGAGGTCACTGAGATTTTTCCACATCCGAGATTGCCGAGATTGCCAGCAGGCCGACAATACCCCATCAGCCTTTTACAGCTGAGGGGTAAAAGCGAATTAGTGAATACTAAACTACAATAATTCTGCTCTCCAGGTACAAGAAATGTGCATTAGGTTAAATGATGATTGATGATTTTAAACTTGCTGTTTGTGTGAATGTCTTTCTGTCTCCCTGTTAGCCGTCAGTAGGTTGGCAGCCTGTCTAGCATGTACTCCAACGGCAGCTGGCATTGGCTCCAGCACAACCGTGACCCTAAATTGTAAAAGCCAAAGAAAATAAATTGATGGACATAATAATTGTATCAGCAGACAATTAATACAAACCTTCACATTTTCCCTTATCGATTGACTTCTGGGATTTAGAAGTAGCATATAGCTTTCTCTGTGTGTGCCAAAGTCTTGCTAAATCCCGCAGTATGATATATAGGCCAAGTTCTGTGGCTTTCCTGCCTCTGCGTGTGCTTGGCTGAGCATTGTATTAGCCTGCATAACACAGTTGTCCTTCACTGCCGGTGTGCTTTGTAAGTAATGGCTTTAATGTATCATGGTGCAAACTGTGTGGCGTGATGGCTCCTTCTTAGTTTGGAAGAGAGAGGATTTGTAGAGAGAGAGAGCATGGAGAGATGTTAACCAATGCCTAACAAAAAATGTGCGCCAAGGTTAAAGAAGACAGCAATGTGGTTTTTAACTCATAAAAGAAATTGTTTTTTATGCTGCACTGGTCAGTGTCAGGCATAAAACATAAAAGGAAATGGAAGGAGTCAGTAGATCAATGTTATGTCATCGTGTTTGTCTCCAGCCTCAACTGTCAGCAATTGGCTATCATTCATGTCATAATTCAGTTATTGTTTCCCATTACGCCCTAGGGTGGTGAGAAACTGATTCGATACAGTCTGAATACACATTAAAGTCTGCCAATTTTACTCATGGACATTACGTCTGAATGGCAGAGAGCCGTGAGAGAGAAAGGGAGGAGACATTAATAATCAAATCTGTTTCTGGATAATTCCTGCAATTAAATTATAAAGCGACACGTATAATGACAGCTTAGCTGGTTTAATAATGCTAAGGTAGTGGCTTTAATGCATGATAAGCTGAAAGGTATATTGTGTACCTTCACAATTTGAAAAATGTATCAAACACTTTCATTACTGGTGGACTTTATCACAAAGTTTGAGTTATTCACAGTTACTGTAGTAAGAAAAACACAAGCAGTATTTGATATTGTGGTGGTTCACTGTTTAAAACTGTTGTGCTAACCTCTTGGTTGACCGATGACTTATTATGGCGAGTTAGGTTTGCCCTAGGCCAGCTCAAAGACGTGCTAGATTAACTGTTAGGTGTGGATATGAGACTAAATGGTTGCCTGTGGCTCTGTGTTGACCGTCTGATTGACAGGTGACCTGTCTAGGTTGTAACCAGTCCCTTGACCTTAACTTGAACTAGCAGTTAAGAAAAGATGAACAGATCAGAGATCCCCTAGTCACTAGTTTGGTAGATAGTTATAAAGCGATAATAAAATAAATTGATTATATTACCTTTGCATAAGTTGATCCCCACTGAGCCTAAGCGCAGGGGATATTTTAATAGACTGAAGTTTTAATTTAAAGCTACCGTTAAGCTGACATATTTTATTAGTGTGCTGTTACTGTTGATTACACATAAAAAAACAAATTAATTATGGTAGGCTAAGTCATCCGTTATTGTATGAAAATGCAGTTAACCTTTTGGTGCTTTCTTGCTGTTGTAGCTTTTCTTTTTGTGCTTTTCTTCTGTTTGTGCCACGCGGCTTCATAACGAGGTGATTATGTTACATTATTCGGTGCTGTGCCCGCCACACTTCTTCTCGCAGCCACTGGGCTCAGCGGTTTCTGTGGCAGAAACCCTGCATTGCAGGTAGCGTTAGAAAGTTGGTGCTCTTTGGAAACTCTTTCTACATGCTACATGTTAGCAGTGACAGCATTTATCACTTAAACAAATCACATTCATTGGCTCCAAGTCACAAGACTGCGGCCAATTAACATATGCTAGATAACCCTCCTTTGTGGATTTCTAATGACTAAAATAAAGTAATTTTTTTTATTTATTATGACCAAAAATGGAAGTGAAATAGTTCCACAGGTGCAGCTAGTATAAGTACAAGTTTTTTCTCTACTGACTTTTGATTTCTTGTTTTGTGTTGCTTTAATTTTTTTTTACATTTTTAGAACTTAGATGTTTTTGAATCTTCCCGAGGTGATGAGATTTTCACATTCAGGTCAGATGTTCAAGTATCACAGCTAATGGTGATGACAGTGAGCTGGCACACAATAACTGTGCAGTTATGCAGCTAACACAAAGTTTGACAAGCTTGATTTCACTCAGCCACGTCATATGAAAGTAAAAGAGAGAATATTTTGTCTCTGGCCTGTCAAAGATGAGGTAAATTTTATTGTGCTTGTATTAAGTTGGGTTTTATAGCAATTCTTAGTCTGTCTCAATCTCGTTTGAAAGCTGTGGCTTTCTTTTGGTTAGTGTCATTGCTTTTGTTATTATAGTCATTATCATCACAAAGTCATTCATCTTTCAGATAGTGTGGCGTCACGTCCCTGTGGTGACAGGAGAACAAATGCAGCCTTATTGGGCAAGTAGCCAAGCGCCGTAATAAGCTGTCACAGTGTGAAGATTGGGACTGATTGCCTCAGACGTCGTGAGGTTGCAGATCATTTTTAGGGCACACGTTCTCGGTCTGTCAAGGACAAATGTTGTATAAATTGTAGGTGCTGTAAGAAAGTTGTGATAAAGTCATGTGTAACATACACGTTTTTTGTTTAGATGACTAAAACAGTAATTTGACGTGATGCGGTGATGCTTGTTTTTGAAAAATCCAAAGTTAGAGGCAGTAGAGAAACTGCTTCAGGGGAGACACTTTGTTTTTCAAGCAGAAATGCATTGCATAAAGACTCAGTTTAAAAAAGAAAGATAAAAGAATTAACAAGTTAATTGGGCTAAACTGTCTCTTAGATGGTAAGTGTTCTCTTTCTCATTCGATCTTCCTCCAATCTTTCATAGCCTGAGGTCCTTTCAATAGATGCCACCTCATGCTTGTGGATCAATATGTTTCTTTGGCTGTCTTTCCTTTCTTTCTATAAGACACCAACAGATCAGGATTGATTGGCGGAAACAAAATGTGAGAAAAGCTTTAGTTATTTTTATGCAGCCCCTTTATTTGATCATGTATCGTATTCCTATAATCCTACACCCACCACCTCACAAACCTCACGATAATCAGCCACTGTTTCTGACTGTGGCCTGATGTAAAGCCGTAGGGAACCATTACTGTTAGTTAGTTCACCTGGGGGCTGATCCGAGACTGACTTTCATCAGGAAAAAAGAGACTTCATAACTCCCTCTGCATGTTATGTCTCATAGCCCATTTATTGACCTGATTAGTGTATTTCGGAGCTAGTAAGGAGGTATCCAGAGATCATCACTTATTCCTTTGTTGTGTGATTCTTGTGTGTCTGTCCTCAGACACTCCACCTTTCCAGTTTGATTTTCCAAAAAGCAAAAAAAAAGAAAAGAAAAACGAAAATGTTGGTTTTTCACCCTCGTCTGTTTTTTTGTGCTCAATTTAGTGCCTAAGATAACAGCACTAAAACCCGAGGCAGCATGAATGAGTAAACGACAGTGCTTATTTGACTACAACAACAGCTTGTGCTTGTCAGCTACAACACAGCACCCCTTCACCTTAGCAGCACTTCAGTTACCTGCCTTGGCATCACGGGAGGTGAGTCTGTAACTGCACATCTACAGTATTTTGTGATGGCAGGGAGAGGAAAATAGAAAACCTCCTGTAGAGAGCACTGGGAGAGTACAGTAAAGTGAGGCAGAGCAGGTCTGGTGAGCTCTCGCCAAGATTGAAGCAGCTGTTATCTCCTTCAAATTGTGAGCCTGCACTATTAAAGTGACTTCAGCAAAGATCAGAATGCCACATGAAGACTTCCTTAGCCTTTTGTGGCTGTGTTTAAATGATAAACACAGTCTGAACATCACACTCAGAATTAAACACCCAGCATAATGTTTTTTTTTTTTTAAGAGATATTGGGATTAAAAGGGATCAGGCAGCTGTGACTCAGGAGGTGATCCCTGGCTCTTCAACTCTGCATGTCAAAGTTGCCAGATACTCAACACACTACCAGATATGTTTTATTCAAATAAAAGGAAACTTTAAAGATTCAAGTTGGTAAAATCATACGAGGAAGCATCACATTCATTAATAGATGTACATATGTCGAGGCTTTACACCTCATCAACAATGTTAACGCCGTCACTGTTGGGACTCCCGGGAGAGTTACGAGTGTCGAACATGTGGACTGTGCATATGTTTTTAGTACACAGTGAATTTTATTTTATTAAATACAGACACTTCTAACCAGCAAATAGGCCCATATTTCCAGCAAATGATGCTCCAAATTGTCTCTGCGTCCACAAAATCAGCTTCACAAAGTACAGTTGCTATTTTGTTTATCGCTCCAGGGGAAAGTCGGTCGCATACAGAAATCCACTTACTGTCTTAGATCATATAAGCAGTATAGCTGAATTGTGTTTAAGGGCAGATTTTCACTTCAAGTCCAAAAAAAAAAAAAAAGTGTTTTAAGGGCAGGCTTAGTT
>VURO01019779.1:72985-84781 GCA_015108175.1 Pelvicachromis taeniatus
AGGCTTAGTTAAATGGATTATGATAGATTTAAGTGCAACTTAAGCCAGTGAAAAAGTTTGTTGAAGAAAAACTTGGTAGAGAGGCAAAAGAAGTACTTTGTCCATAGAAAGTTCATCTATTTTCAAAATAAACAGAGGCGTGGATTTAGTCACAGTGCCCGAGGTCTGTACTTGAAGCTATAAACTGGTCTCGTCTTAACAGCCTCAGTGTTACAACATGCTTGAAATTTCACTGAAATTATGCTAATCTGCACTGCAGTTATTTTTATATGAATAAATTGGCATGACTAACTTGTAGCGCCACTTTGTTTTCCTCACTATAACTTGTATATGTGTTCAAAGGATGAAGGACTTAGGCAAGACATTTGTGCTGCTTTATTCCAGTCTGAATGTCAATACACTGATAAAGTGAAGCTTTTCTGTCTTCCCAAATTTATCATTGTATCAAAGATCTAAAAGAAAAAGTGTCCTACCACCACAAAGTGGCCTCAGAACCACTGTGAACACCTCCAGCTTCGAGCTTCTCCCTGTTGTTAGATTGCTGCGATATAGAGCTGTGTGGGAAACGCAGCCATTTCCTGACACTGTCTCAACATTACATTCACAGTCTCACAGCCCACCCACTGCTCACAGTCTGTGGCTGGAAAGCTGCGTTTACAGGCCGAGATGAGTGTAGAGGATCCTGGGGGAAGGGTCTGTAAGTCCAGCAGGCATTCAAAGGAGTGACCACAAGCACAGAGCCAAACCGACAGACGCCGACGATCAGCAGAGAGCGTGCCTGTAGATCAAAATAAAAAGATTGGTATGCCTGTGGGCCAGCAGTCGTTTTGTTTCGGCTTACTGCACATTTGGTCTTTTTTTTTCTCCTTTAAGCATCAAACAGCAGAATTTCTCTTTACAGACTTCAATAACTGGTGTCAGTAAATCCAATATTGTGATGTCTTCTATGTTTTTTTTCTTTTGTGTGAATAAATACAGAGGAACATCTAAAATGGTAGATTATATGAAATTTGAACGCAAAAAGAAGTCCAGTATATTGTTCTTGAGGGAGGGAAGCAATCAACAAAGGAAAAATAAACAAGAATAAAATAGCTTTTATGTTAACATGCCATACACAAGTAATGCATGTGTTTGGCGGCATACATGTGTTTTACATAATCACGTTGTGGCATCAGCTTTACTTTTAGAGTTTAAAAGACAAATACCTTTAATCAAACTCATTAAGTGGCGTTATAAGATCTTGGTTTAAGGCCTGGGTAGTTTTATTTTTAGCTTATTGTTAGCATCGGGGAAATACTTATGGGTAGGCTAAGTCTCCGAAATATGACTGTAAGTTAGTGTAATGTTCTGAAATGATGGAACCATGAGTGTGTGTGTGTTGCCTGTAGCAGACTAGATCTCTCTTAGACTCGATGAGTGTGACAGTGGCTTCTTCATAGTGGCTGTCTCCTGGTGAATAAGCCACTCCTGGGGTTTCTGTGCAAATGGCGTACTGGAAGCAGATGTGTGCCACTTTTGTAATATAACCAACACTCGCTTACTTGACAGATGTGTGATTATTTCCACTGTTGAGATAAGGCATTCTTCTCCTGCTTTATAATGAGGTTACACTTGGAGTTTGTGGAAACTCTCACCCAGTTTGAGTAGAGTGTATATGCTGCTGACAGTTTTTATTTGCTTTCTGGTTCCCAATAACAATTTGGAAAAAAGGTGTAGGAATAATAATTGAGAGGATTCATAGTTTAATTATAATTTACATGTGTACAGTTTTAATGTTTCAGTTTTTCAACCTCTAACTGTCCAACAGCATTCGTCCATTACATTTTTCTGTCATTTTGCACTGGTGCTATTTCAGGTTTTACGATAAATAAATACACACATGGTCTTCCATCAGTGTTTTTGGGCTACAGAGAGCTACAGAGTGAGTATTGTAATGCAACAGTAATATCCTACAATGGTGCACCATGATTGAGCAATTGATGGTTGTTATGTACAGCAGATTCGCTTCCAAGCCCTACGCACATGGTTTGTTTGAAAGGATTGAGACATTTAGAAAAGAAAGGTCTTTACTCTGTGAAATGAAAGTGAAATTATGTCTGAGCTAACCGTGGGCTCTCTAAAGGAATCACTCACTGTATGAGCTTTTGGAGTTAATCTAGTCTACAGATAGTCTGTGGGAGCTGCACAGTTCATTGCATGTTGCGAAATGTAGATATGTTTAGTGCGCATGATAAAACCAAAACCCATTTGTGTCTTCATCGCCGTAATAACAATAACACCAGCGATAGTGACAAAGCCCGTTCCCTCATTTGTATTTTGCAGGATATAGAACATGAGTAGAAACATAGGGCATCGTTTTATGTGCTGCAACAGTCTTTACATACACATTAATGTTTTTGTAGTAAAAGCTATTTTCACCATTCTTTTGGGTAACTCCTGACATTGCATCTAATTTAAGTCTGTTTTATAACACTACTTTGTTCAAGGTTAATACCATTTGTGTCTCCCTTCAGTTTCCCTCAGGGGTCCACTGTTTGTAAAGAACATGTAGGTGGGTGGAAAGATAGTTTTGCTACACAAGAGCAGTGATTCTCAGCAACTGGCTGAATGAATTTCTTGTGTACCTGGGCCCAGAAATCAATATATATTGACTATGTTTTGACTGCCAAAGCGTTTTGTTTGTATGACTTGATTTGATTTGATTTTCTTTTTCTCTTTATAGTAAAAGCGAACGATTCTTTGGGGACTTTTCATTGTTAGTGGACGGAATCCACAATAAATATTAGACAGACAGGTAGACAGTAAACAGGTCAAGTCATGAAGTGGAACACATGTAACTCATGATGAAGTTTTGTGAACTATACTCTAATAAGAGCCAACAAAAAAAAGGGCAAAGAAAAGCAAAAAAAAAAAAGTATATACCTTTCTGTGTGTGTGTGTGTGTGTGTGTGTCGGCATGCTTTCACAAAAGGGAAACCCGGCCAAAGATGAGTCTTGTACTTCAAATGTCTATTTCCTCAGGTATCCTGCTGTCTCTGTCTCTTCATTCCTGGAGGAGCTGACCCTATCTCGCCTCTGTCAGAGGCCAGTTTGGATAACAAGCTGGGGAAACAAGCTAGAATCAAGGTGTTTAGGAGCACTTTTTCTGTGCCTCTGACACCACTATTTTACTTAGCCTTTAAGGTGGAGTTGCCTACGTGGTAGATCAAACTGGCAGCTGTTTCTCCTCAGGTTTATTGAATACATAGAATGGTGATAGACACTCGATATTTTGGGCCCCTGATCCTTGTTGTGTTTTATGCACATTTTTATACTCTTGTTTGTCAGCGCTATGGCCTGAAATTATATAATTGTGATACCTGACCTCGTCCATACGTCTTCAGTGAGCACTCACTTCTGCAGATCCTTTGAAATTAAAATCCCTGTAGAAATATATTTTGAGTAAAATGACCTGTCCTTGTTAGCGAGCTGGTGCTTCGCCAGCAAAATTACAGCACAGCATAGCATTGCTGTTAAAACAAAACATAATTGCACAGAATGCCTCGAGGAAGGTGAAGCTATGTAAAATGGTCAGACTAGAGGCCTGACGTGCAGTGCTATAAGAGAAACATAACCTTCTAGTGTTTTATGTCACTTTTTACAAGCATGACTCTCAAAGAAAAAAAAAAGAAATACATTTGGAATTTAAATCAGTACAGATATTAAAAACACAAACTGTACATTAAGTAAAACTGAAGTTACAACTTAAGAAAATGTAATAAATACATAAAAGGCTGAAGAATCTACAAACCTTCACGGGCATCCACACAGGAAGTGACATTTTTCATCCTCATGTGACAACCTGGTGACGTGAAGCTGGCAGGTCCCGAGTTAAACTTTTCTCAACGTGCAGATGAATAACTGAAGCGACTATCAATGAGTGGGAAAGATGCTGTTGATTGATATAATAAAAGTAAATACATCAGAGAGTTACCAGGGTAACTAAAGCCTGGAAGATCTGCTGGTGACCTACAGTTGGTTACATCTCCTTTAACAGTACCGATAGAGCATTTTACTCCTTTAAAAGCTCAGGATGTATTTGAAGAAAAGAAAGAAGAAAACAGGATTACAAAGAAGTAGCCTTGGAAATGTGTACTTTGGATTTTATGAAAAGAAACAGGTGAAAATAATGAGACGAGTATAGCTGCAAAGGTGTTTGGACATTTCCATTTTCTTAGTTTCTAGCGCTGTGCACGCGTCCGCCTGGTTTATCTTTCCCGTAGAGGAGTTGTTAGTGAACGAGCTGTTACCAGGGCCTAATTGTGTATGGCCCCCTCAGTCAGTTGAGCTGCGTTGGCGCCTCCTGGCCTCTGCAGTAAAGATGGGCCATGTTGGCAGTTGGCCAAAGCATAAATAGAGATGCAATTCCAAATCCCAGATGGCGAAAATAGTCAGACTCCAATCCACCCAGGGCTTTTGGCTGCCAGTGCAAGCCCAAACAAAACACTGATAAATGTTGTGCTTGACTAGAGCTGCATTATTTCAGGATGGTCAGTGTTGGCCAAATCAGTGTCAGTGTTATTTTCCTGCAGGTGGAGTTCATTCAATGTGACACATAAAAGATATTAAGTTCACGGTCATGAGAATCTGCAGCGTGTAAAACATAACATGGCCATATTGTAATGTGTTTCTTTTTTTTTTATTATGATGATGTTAGATAAATGAGTAAATGACAGGGGTAGTGTTTTTTAAATAAAGCAATCATTCAACCTGTGTGTGTTAGAGGAAAATGTCAGAAAAGGGTCAAAATTTAAATAAGTCAAAAATATTAGTTTCACATTTTGCTCTGCTGAGAGCACTTATTCATATTTAAAGCTGGAAGTGCCATTCACTATTTTATAAATACTTTCATTTCACCCAGGTAGATGTTGGTCATTCACTTGACTTTTTTCTATTTGACAACTGTAAAAATAAATAAATAAATAAAAAAAAAAGGATAATTAAGTAAGAAAGTAAGTAAAAAAAAAATCACTGTTATAACAATATTATATCCAAGGTCCTCCGATCATTAATTCTTCTTCTTCTTCCAACTGTTTACTTCACAGAGTGCCACAAAATTTAAAACAGGCATGATTCCCAGATGTGTTTGGTGATCGTCTAAATCTTTTCTCTTCCTCTACCATGAAGTTGGCATGTTTCATTTTTCAAATATCACAATAACTACTAACTGAGAAATTTGCCAGAAACACTCATGTTTCCATTAAAATAATAGTTGTCATATAATAATACTAATACTACTACTAATAATAACGCATGATCACCCCTAACATTAATAGCAAAGAAAATAAAAAATGTGTATTTGCATTAAAGGGGCCAAGTGGGGGAATGACAACAGTAACAGCTCCTGTGTACAGGGCGGGTACATGGGATATAGAATGTTGAGCCACTACCACGAGGAAAACGGGACTTGATCTGACACGCACCAAGAAACTGGTGTCGTGTAGGACAGGAGAATGGACCTGACATTTGAAAAAGAACGGCAGGCAAATTTTAGATAAAGACAGAGATGGTTGAAATATAGTTTTATAGCCAAGTAGTAAGATAAAAAAGTTGGGTAATGCAATGCTGCTGAATTCTTTGAAAACAGCACATGATAGATACATTTTTACCTTGAGTCAGCTTATTCAGCAAAGAGGAAGAAATCACATTTTCAGTTCTGAACAATTTTTAGTTAGATATATATGTAAAAAAAACAAAACAAAGAGAGATGTGTTAATGGCAACTATGCAAAGCTAGATTTGTCAGCTAATGGGAAACATTTATGCTCAAATCCTCGGGATGTCGAGTATCTCAATGAGCCGAAGGGCCTCAATGCACTGATAGTTTTATGGCGGACGCCTTACTCGGTTTGTGCTGTCCATTCTTATATTCTGTGTGGCTTATACATGTGTGCACTGTAGGAATATAAAAAGTTGCAATTTTCAATTACAAAAAGAGAAATCACGTTTTTTTTGTACCTTAACAGTTTCTTTTCCTCACCTTCATGGCAACTGTGCTCACAAGCACTGTCAGGAGAGGGGCAGCCAATTAAAAAACAAATAGGGAGCTTGAAGGGAGAGGAGTTGTTTTAAACAGGATGAACTGAGGGGCAGCTGGTAATCACTCAAAGCATCTCCAGTGGAACTGGAAACAAGCACAGTAGTTTGTCTTTAGATCTTAAAGAATTGAGGTTTTCAGTGATGTTATTACTGAAGAAACAGAAAAATTGCTTCACCACAGTCAGGCAAGCCTATGTTAGGATTTTGAATTGTTGTTTTCACTCCTTGGTTGTGTGTCCCGTCAGGTCAGTCAGGCATTCACCCCAAGGACCCCAACTTCAACTTTACTGTGAAGTTGTCCTGTTTGACAAGCTTTTCAATATTTATACGTCTTTTTTTCCCGTAGTGTTACCTTTGATGATTTTTTTGTGTACGACATTTTGCCTTGCTGTCTGTCTGTCCTCTTGTGAATTGTTGAATAAAGGTTTAGATTTGAGTAAGGTTAAGATTTTTTAAGGACATTCTCTGTTGTTGTAGCCAGCTTATGTATCACTGTAGGTTGAGAAATACACTCTGGACAAAAGGACTGGGCACTCACAGAAGCTTGGATAACCCATGATTCTAAACCCATAGGCAATAATATAGAGTTGATGTTGGACAAGAGAGCCTAGCTCACAGTCTCATTACTAGTTTATCACATTTTTTTTATGGGGTGTAGGTTAGGGCTCCGTGTTGGGTAGTCAGTTTCTACACCAAACTCATTCAACCACACTTTTATGTACTTTGCTTTGCGCACTGGGGCACAGTCATGCTCAAACAGAAAAGGGCTTTCCCCAAGCTGTTCCCACAAAGTTGAAAGCATGAGATTGTCCAAAATGCTGTGGTAAGCTGAAGAATTAAGATTTCCTTTCACTGGAACTAAGGGGCTCCAGGCCAACCTTAGAAAACATCCCAATAGGATTATCTTTAATACACCAAATTTTATAGTCTGCACAATGCAGTCAGGCACATAATGTTTTCCTGGCATTCACCAAACTCCGTCTTGTCTGTTAGACTGATGGATGAAGAAACACGGTCGAAAGTCCAGTGGTGGCGGGCTTTAGACCACACCATCTGACATAAAGTGATGTAAGGCTCACATACAGCTGCACGGCCATGGAAAACCATACAACGAAGCTCCCGGCTGATGTTAATCCCAAAGGAGGTTTGGAACTCTCACCTATCAACATTACACCTCACCAGTCGGTGACCGTCATCTTTAACCTTATGTGGTCTGACACTCCGTGGCTGAGTTACAGTCGTTCCTAAATGTTTCCTTTTTGCAATAATGCCACTTACAGCCTTTATTTATTTATTAATTTATATTTTTCATTAAGAGAAATTGGCTGTTGTTCTATTGATTTTGAAAAAAATCAATAATACATCTTTTATAAAGAATGAAACTGAGTATGAGTAGTCCAGTTAGGTAGATATCACCAGTTCCCACTTCATTTTTATTTGTTCTGTATTAAGAGCTTTTGTAGTGTTTTTTGTGACCTTGTAAGTAGATATAAGAGCAGAACGTAGCCTTGTAAGAGTAGATGTCTCTTCTGATTTTCCCTCTTTGCCCATCATCTCCTTTTACCTGTTCCGTTCATGTCATTTAAGCATTCTAGCAAGTGTACCCGGGTAACATTAAGGAGCTTGTGGATCAGACTCTTTTGTTCCAGATTTCATCAGTATTCCCTTCACACATCTGCTGTGGTGGCTCCATCTGTAAGCTTAAAATGACACTTAAGGTCTTACTCTGAGTGTCATTCTTCCTCCAGGCTGAGGGCTCTCCACATTCTGCACATTCCAGCTTCGGCAGAGCCCCCCCCCCAGTCTGCATATCTTCAAAATGATGAGTGTTTTGCTTCTCAGATACTTAAACCTCTGCAGTGCATCCTAAGACACCTTTTCAAGGGCTTCTGGAGTGCTGCTGTGAATAACTTCTCAGTAGGCTAATCCCACTTCAAAAAGCATGTCCTTGGAATACACTATTCTTAATCCTGCATTCACAGCTTCATGCATCATCATCTCCCCTGACACATACGGCACGTGTGCACCGCTGTGAAAACAAACCGGGATGAGATGAGAAGTTTTTTAGTCATCAATAAAATCGGTATGCTGCTGAGGTGCGAATAACAGAATCTCAACTATATTACTGTGACTACACATTTCACAGATGCATCGGATGAAGTTTCACTTTTAACTGGTTGAGTGACTTCATCAGACCCTTCATAGAAATTCTGTCTTTTGTGGTGATAGTCACTTCACATGGCTAAGGAAAGGATAGACTGACAGCATAGACTGACAGTGGAGACAGGCACTTCCTTGTTCTGTCTTCTATCGCTGACACAACTTGGAGAGACAGGGCTTGTTTTTGCTTCATGTAGCGTGAACTAGACACATTTCACCGGACTGGGACTTTTCAAACCCAACATCCAAAGATGACGGTCCATATACAAAGATTAATTTCTGGAGACCTGTTGGCACAAAATAATTCTAGAAGTTTCCACCAAAAAATGTCCACACGTGAAAAAAGAAAAACATATACATAACTACTGTATTTACAATATGTGCATACGTGAATAATTGGCATAACAACTAAGCCTTAAATCTGCACTTAAAGCTCACTCTGGCGTATTTTTTCCATTGAGATATGAGCAGATGCATAACCTTAAAACAACCGTGTGGGAGATGGGATACATGCATTTTCACAAAAGTAAGCGAGACCATTGCACACCAGTCACAAAGGGGTGCCGGAGAGCAGCATGCGATATGTTGTTCTTATCAAAACTGAAGTAGTGTCGTGTATCTAGCATGACCTGCATCGTATATAATATCACCTTAAGTACCGTTGCCACTGAATGATAACATAATCTACTGTTGCTAATGTACGTTCTTTAGCTGAAACAATTGAATACTATAAATAATCATCATCAGGCATGAAATTCTTCTTCTTGTAACTTCCTTAGTGTTTTACTAATGACATAATTTTTTTACTACATTGGTTATATTCTTGTTTTTTTGTATGCACCCATCGATTGCAATCTATTTTCAGTATCAGATCAAACATTTACAGCACCGCTATGAATCACAAGATATCAGCAGCAGCCTGTCCCAAGGGACCTCTAACCACTATTACGAATAGCATGATTACTTCCAAGAAAGTATGGGTGTCCAAGGTCAGGGGTTAATTATTTGGCAGGCATAAACAACCAGTGATCCACTTAATTGCTGTCGATCACGGACCATAGAGGTCAGACCACTGCTTCATTCTTAGAGTTGCCTAGAGGATCAGCTTGCTTACCATATATTTTTGCATTTGCTGGCTCAGTAACACAAAACAGATAAGACGAGATGAATCTTTCCCAGGGGAAATTGTTCATGTAAGCTAAATTACCGTATGTCCAGATGACGCAACACTGCTAGACAACTCCTTATGAAAACAAAGTCTTGACTAACCTCCAGTTCTGTGGCTTACAGTGCCTTGGCAGGGGCATAAAAGAAGGCTTTACCCAGTCTTGCCCAACATCTGACTGTAATTTAATGAAGGAAATGGGTGTGATGTAGGGGCAAAACTACTGGGACATTACCTTTCATTCAGCTAATTAGGTTAGGGGGCTTAGCAAGTTAGAGAGGATTAAAGGCTTTTAGCAGGCATTTATTTCAATCATTTATGTGATTTAAGTTGTTGTTTGGGCTGTTTGGACATACATAGCCGGTAGATACAGTCCAATGGAAACAAGAAGCATATTTAAATATGGTTCTGCTGCGCAAATTAAGCTTCCCATGTACTGTATTAAAGACAGCGCCAGATCATGGGTGTTGAATAGCATTTTAGAATACTGACTATCCTCATTTTTAAGATGTGACCCATATTTCTTCTATTAAATACACTACAGAGCAGATTTGTTGGTTTTTTTGGTTATGGTGAATGACTGTACTGGGGTAGATGAAGAGCCCAATGCAGCACAATGCAGAGTTCGGGTGAACCGTCTTTGTGACAGGCCTGTTCCTGCTCCCTGGACACACCATAGCCAGTTTAATACTTAAAGCCAGTCTTATTTCCTGACACACAGAAATACCCATTGCTCTTCATATTGTCTGTTTTTTGTTTTTTTTTCCAGGAAGCAAGATGTTGCAGTGAATTGATGAGAGCATAATAATGATGTGGCCAGAGACCATTTTTATTTTTTTATTTTACTTTTTGAAGATGCAATGATAATGACATTTTAACAAATCAAAAATATGAAATTTAAAGAGACACAGACGAATGTATTGAGTTTACATGGTGAGCAATATGACTGAACAGTAAATGGATGAATTAACTGTGTAGTACCATTAAATAGAGTCTAAGCTGAATCAGTCTTGTGTGGGCTCTATAGAAACATTACACGCTTCAATGGTCTGGCTGGACAGTCAGAATATTGGTTCACATTTAATTGCCTAAAAATAGAAAAGAATTAAATGACATCTTTAAATGTCAGCTGGGATTGGTTCCAGGCCCTTACAATACAGATCTCAATAGCAGCTATAAATTGATGTATAGCGGATGGGTGGATTCTTTTTTTTCTATCCGCATTTAAGATATTCTACTCATGCTAGTTTGCTAAATTGTTCTGAGATAGCACCACTCTCACTCACATTTAAAATGCAGACTGTGACTAATTGTGAGTGACAAACCACCATGCGACTCTGTTCAATTCATGTAAATCACATTTATTTATTGGTGCATTTCTTTTATCGCTTTTTGTTTTGCTTTCATAGTAATCTGCTTTCTCGATCCCTACCCTTTCCTCTCTTCTCCAGTTTCTACCAGTTGGATTAACTGCATCCCCCAAAGTAATCCCCTTTCTCCCAGCTGATTTTCTGGCAAGTCTCACTTTCCCCACGCTAATCTCCTAGGAGCTGATGGCCTCTCATAAAAGGAAAGCAAATCGCAAAGATGGACTAGCTGTGTTTTCCTCTCTCTGTGGATTGTTGTGCTCTAGGCTATTTGAGTGGCCTAGCCATTTGGCTTACCTCTATAATTGAACCTGCTGGTGGCAACAGGCTATGTACTTGTAGCAACAGCATCACATTTCTAAGTGGTGTGATTGCAGTTGTGAAATAACCGTGGATGTGGATTGTGCCTGTGTACACACTGATCTTTTCAGGGGATGCTGTTGTGGACTGCTCAAGCAACCTTTGTGCTATATATTTTGAGGTTGAAATTGTGAAGTTTTTATTAGATCCAGAATCAGTCAATTCAGCATTCAATTAATACAGTGATTATACAGTGAAGTAGCATTTCTGTTACTGGTAATAGAGACTGAACTTTACAAAGGAGACATCATTTGGTAGGAAAAAACATTTGATAAAGAGATGAACACAGATGAACATGCAAATTTTAGATGTTTTTGATGGTTTCAGTGTGATAAGAAATGTTATCAAACAGAATCCCATATGTAGTGAGCGAATGGCTGAATGGCCAATGGAGACACAGGAAGAGACCTGCTGAATAACCTGGATGAAGCGGGGATGGGGAGGAGGAGGACACATGATAGACAGCATGAGAGGCAAAGTGACAGTGACAGACAATTCATTTAAAGAACAGAGACTGGAGACTTGATTGGCTCATGGAGCACAGACAGATCGGTCACTGGATGAGACTACCAATGTCAAAATTCTGAAATGAATGGATTTGACAGCAAGTGAAAACCAATGACAAAGAAAACAGAGCAGCGAATAGAGCTTATAGCTCCATTAAAAA